>SNQJ01S0075068.1:28518-40240 GCA_010110895.2 Picea sitchensis
TTGAGACAAGTAGTTGATGAGGTGGCACATACATGAGGTGTATAGTTGATGATGTTGGTACATCTTGATGAGTCATAGTTGATGAGTAGTTGATAAATGATCGGTACATACTTGGTACATGGTTGGATGCACTTGTTTATGGTACATGTTGATTACAGGTTGTTTGGTATAGGTTGGTTCATGGTTGATGCACTTTTTATGGTACAGGTTGATTACAGGTTGAGGTACAGGTTTATGCATGGTTGATGCATGGTTCAGGTTTATTGGTATAGGTTGGTTGGTACAGGTTTATTAGTACAGGTTTACAGTAGTACATCTCAAATTGAAAGTGTGATAGTGGTTCCATCATTCTAATTATATATTAGGGTGGTTGGACAGGGCAAGGACGTGTGGTTGTAGCCACCTTCCAATTGTAGCTAAAGAACATAGGGGGTTGTAGCCTCCTTCTAGTTGTAGCCAGAGAATTGGGGAGTTCGAGCTTCCCTCAGGTTGTAGCCTAAGAAACTAGGGTGTTGGACCCTCCTTCTAGTTGCAGCTGGAAAACAAAGGAATTTGGTGCTTCCAATGATTGTAATTCTTCAAGACATATAATAAAAATCATTCTGTGGTTTTCTCCCACTTTGGGTTTCCACATAAAAACACAGGTGTACTGTGTATTTGTATGATTGTTCATTTGTTCATTGTTTATTTACTCTGCAAATATTGGATGATAATGCTACATTGATATAACACTTGCACTATATGGTTAAAAAGGATTATATTTCTCTATTACGGATTCACCCCCCCTCTCAGTAATCCAACAATTGGTTTCAGAGCCGGTTCCTTCAGAAAATAGTTTAACCACTGGAAGGATATCATGGATTATTCTCAGAATGGAGTACCAATGTTTAATGGTCATAATGGTTTTAAGTATGAGATGTGGAGCATAAGGATAAAAGTCCTTTTACAGGCACAGGGACATTATATTTGGCTATTAGTTGTTACATGATATGATAGTTCAAAAAGGCAAAACATTGCATCCAAGAAGGAATTCAAGAAAAATAACAAAATAGCAATGGATTTCATCTGGGAAGGATTACCTAATCTGGTAAGAGAAAAGGTTGGTAAATTTTCATCAGCAAAAGAACTTTGGGATAAGTTACATGACATATATTCTTCACCCATCGCAGATTCATAAAATGTCAAAGAAGATGCAGATACAAATCAAGAAGAATTATGTTCACCGTGTCAAACATATTATGTTGGCACAGGGGCAGACCCAAGGTTCAAGCCTTCAACAACGCACAAAAAAAAATCTAACTACCGGCCCTTTCGACAACACCTGCAAAGCAAGCAAAGTTTCACCTGAGGTAGAGGCAGTGGGGTTACAGGACTCAGGTGTTTGTAACCAAGTTGGGACATCGACCTATGATTACAATTACTTCGCAGAGTACTTAAGAACAACATGCATTAGTTATCAACTTCATTCACATCGTAGAACAAACTCTAAGTATAAATCAGTGCAATAACAATGACAAAATAAGCATCGCACTTAGCATCATAGGTTAGATCTAGCACATTCAACATGAATAAAGAACTAAGAATTCATATATCTATCTATTACATATAACAATCAATGCACTAAGCAGATCCACAGCATAAACGTCATAGCACAAAGAAAACCATCAACACATGATATACATGGTTCACCCTGGTGTGGGGATACGTCCACCAACTACTTCTTCTTCTTTATTAGGCTTCAATCTATTACATTCATCCTCTCCTGTGCACTAAGGCACAGAGCCCAGCTTTGCACCGGACAAGTGATCTGTGCACTAAGAAACAAATCCGCCTTCCCAAAATTAGGTCAAGGCACATAGCCAACTCCTCTATCAAGCACGGAGCCTTACATACATGTTATGTTTCAAAAATAAACTCAGAACTACTTGCCTCTTGCACTTACCCAATTACATCCCCGTCACTACATAGCTAAGCTACTTCTACCTTACAATCTTTACTTATTTATACTTTTAGATTTACAAAAAATCCTAATCATGGGTAAACCCATGGGCTGACATCCCATATCCCATTACAAAACCCTAAGAACCCCATGTTGGGTCCAAAAATTCCAAAAAACAAGTGAGATCTCATGATCTCATCTCCGCCTGGATGCTCCTTCTTCGATCACTACGTCAAAGTCCAAAAAGTGGTAAAAACTAACCAATGTTTCCTCAAAACTTGGTCGAGGGCCAACAGGCCCCCAACACTCACCTGTGACTTGTCCCAAGTCACTTAGATCTGGGAAATGTTGCTTCGAAGGCCTCAAGCTTAGCTCAAGCTTCCTCAACTTGCTGCTTCACATGAGCTTCCTACTCAGTGAACTCCTGGATCATTTACTCTATAACCGGCCCTTCCAAGCATTGTTCCACTGTCGCAACCTCTTGGTCCAATTGCGAACCTTGTCCTTTGATCTCTTCAAACACCACACAGGATTCATCCTACACCTGTTGTAGCCTCTGGATGACTTCCATTACTCTGCCCTTGATGGAAGTAATCTGTTGTTGGACCATATGTTGTTCTTGTGATCTCTTCATTCTCTCTACTACAGTGAGCGACCTCATCTGTGCTTGTACTGATAGTGCCCACTATTGTGCCTCCTGTAGTTGCACTTCCAAATTCCTAGGCTCTGGATCTTCCGTGAGGCATTCGTAGGTCTGCGTTCTTATGTCTCTGAGATGTTTACATTCTGAGGTGAGGGCATTGATCCTTCCAACTATGCTCTTAGCGTATTCCTCCCTCTGTTTGTGCACTTCCTGTGGAGTGCTTGGTACTGCTTGGATCTCCAGCTCCATTACCCTTTCTTGAAGCTGTTGGATGGCCTCATCGAGCTTCATCACTTGAACCTCAACTGCCTCATGTTCCTCCTATGCCAAGCCTGGCACAGAGCAAAGTGCTCTGCTCACCACTTCTTTGACCACAGTCTTCTCTGCGAGTAGTTGGTCCTTTTCTCTCTGTATCTTTTCTTTGTCCTCCTCAAGCATCACCCAGAACTCATCCTTCTCATTTTCATAATTGGTTACACAGTACCGCGCAACTCGTAGTTGTTCTAATATTTCTTCTTTATCTTTTTGTAGGGATTTTGTAGCCTTATCCTTCTCTTCTTGGACTCACTAAATTTGAGCCTCTGTTGCATCTACAAGTATTCGAAGTTGAGCTGGCTCATCCCCCAACTCTGTAGTCTCTGATGAGGAAAGCGTAGTAGGTATTGCACGGATAACTTGAATAGCTCGTTGTATCTCCTTCAGCTGCTTTTCGACCTTTACATACAGCTATTCCTTCTTTTCTCCATATCTCTACAAGAGATCTTCGGATGCATCCTCCATTTCTCCATGGACCAAGCCGATATCATCCTCTATGAGTGTAGCCTCTAGATGGGGATTACTGGCATAGGTATTCTTTCTTGCTGAAGGTTTTTGCGGAGAAACCTTCCTCTTTTTCGATATTTCTGTCTCGGTAGGGGGATCCTTCGATGGTGTAGCTTTTCCTTCTCCTTGATTTTCTCCTTCTGCCCCTCCTACTTCTTGATTTACTTCACCTCTTCCTCCTCCTACGGGCAATCCAAAACCACTTTATTCTGAGGCGTTGTCCTCCTCATCAGTCTCTATGTTCTGAACTTCCTCCTTTTTATTTTTCTTCTTTGCACTTGTCTATCCTGCATGCTCGAACCGGGTGACCAAGGGGCTTCCTATGATGTCAAGGTCGGAGAGTTCTGCATCATCAATAGGTGTCTGGAATTCCTCCTGCCATTCCTTGGTGATTTGTTCCATATATTCATCTTTCAACTTGTAATAAGATTGTAATTCTTCCTTGCTCTCATCACTACGCGTAGTGATATAATAAAGTGTGGATCTATGCGGAATTTAGCTAATGGTCTGTACTGGTGCAAATTACATGGTGTCATGCATGGGAATAACTCAATGGAAACCTTCAATTGTTGATAGTAGGCATGGAACACTGCATTTGACTGCCATTGCTTCGACATGTCATTCGTATACCATAATATTGAGAAATCTGTGGCCAACGGCTCCAATGGTTCAATATCCAGGAAGGTGGCTCCTTCTGGCATTTTCCAAGAAACAAATGCAATCAGCATGAGTATCCAATTGAATTGGAACAAGTATCCCTGATCCTGTGCTTTGCGGAATTCCTTCCCAAGTTCTTTGATGAGTTAACTCGCCCAATTCATTTTCATTCCCTCCAAGCATTTTCCTACGAGGTTCACCACGAACCCGATGACCTGTGTGGGGAAAATATTTCTTACAAGCTTGCTAGCTATGAGCTAGTAGGTGAGGCACATTGCACCATCATGGATAGAGGATACCTTGTAGCTTGGCTTTCCCTTCTAAACTTCATCGTATGCCTCCTTAATGTGTTGTGCAAGGGAGTGATCTGAGGTCTTCCTTGGATAGAACTTTTGAGGTTAGGGTCCCTGCATGCTCAATCCTGTAATCCGATGGATCAACGTTGGATCCACAATAATCTGTCTGTTGAGACATAAGTATCCACCATCATAGCACAACAAGAGGAGTTTAACGCAAGTGTTAACCTCCTTATGTCGCCAAAATGAGGAATCTTCATCATGTTCAGTATCGTGGACTAAGCGAGCTCCTTAATCCAAGGCTGGGAGACTATGTGAGGCTTCTTCCTAGTGGTCTTCATCAAATATATATGGGGCGCGAACATGGTGTGGTTCTTCCTATCTCCAAGGTTAAAGTCATTGTTCTTCAGTGTTGGGATCTGTCCCAGCTGAGCTCCCANCCCACTATGTGGATTCCCTTTGAAATGTACGCGGTGATCAATGTGTACTCGAAGTCACATGGAATGTTGTCGTGGTTAACTATGCCAACCAAAGGTGAGATATAATCATGTAAGATCAATGGGATCTACTTTGCATTAGCCAGATCATCGTGATGCTTACATCACTTCTCAGTTGCAGGGTTGGCACATTTCGAACATCGTCCAATCGAAGGGGAAGCCTGCAGTCCCCTGGTCGATGATGCCTATACTCCTTCAGACATAGATTTATCATCCATAAACTTCTTCAGAACCTCTTCGACGAACTTCTCTAGATCAGACCACTCGACTGACATGCTCGTTGTTAAAAAATAGGTCAAGATAGGTGAACGAATAGTGGGGTAGACAAACGGACAACGATGTCTAATAGCACAGCTCGACACACACAATCACTTCTTTGTTAGCTCAAATAATTATGGGTGGAAAAAAGTGGTCTTGGCGCAGCGTTCGACGGGTTAAATAAGCGAGCTTCGTAACGGATTCCTCCAATGCACAAGAATTCCTCAATCAATGTGAATCCATCTGTTATGGCATGGTATCAACATCTAACAACGATCTATCCACCCATAAATGTGTTTCCTATTCATTTGAAGCATCGTTCTAATGGTCGGGGCACCTCCAACGGTCATATAGCTTCTCCAGGGCGAAGTCCCATTCTGCGTGGTTCTATTGTTTTGGCAAAGTTCAGAGCCTGCAAGCCTGCCTCCTACGAAGTTTTCTCTGTAACTTCATGTATATTTTCTAACTTGGCTTTCTTCTTACTGAGCTTCCTTGCCTTATATCTTGTGAGCTGAGTCTCTCTAACTGTTTATGGATTTCTCTTTCCATTCTTATTCTTATCTTCTCCTAACGTAGTAGCTTCACATTGTTGATGTGCTCTCGAAGGGTTCAAAGGTAATACCTCTTTTCTTATTAATTGTTGGGTGGATGTACTCCTTTCTTGCATGGATAGGTCCTTCAAACCTTCTTGCATTCTTTCAATCTCAAAAGCTAATTCTCTTGCCTTCTGCTTCTTCGACTTAACTTCTCATTCTTCTATCAATCAATCTATTTTTCTATCTATGAAATCCCTTAGTTCTTGCTTTTTATTTTTTGTAGCTGCTTCCTCTGCTTTCCTTCTGACCCGATCTTTCTCAATCCAAGTCTTACCTAGCAAAAGAGGGAAGGGAGAATTGTTCTCAACAAAATTAATGACTTCAAATTCCTCTTCAGTCTATGTTCCATTAATGATAACATGTACATTAGTAACTCTTCCACATAGGGTTATCATCTTTCCTTTAAACAAGTTTATCCTTCCCAATGAAGGTATCACAGTTGGTTTCCCCAAAATTTCCCAAGTTCTTTTTATTATAATATTCACTTGTGTCTCCTCATCCAAGACACAGTCTATGTCGAAGTCTCCTATTCTTGTATCTATGCGTTGTTTTCCCTTCATGATCTATGGTAAAATGACATCTTTGTGATCATTCATCATTTCTTTCAACTTTTCTAATGTAGTCTGAACTTACTCTTTCTGATCTTCAAACATGCTCTCATTATCTTGACTCATGTTCATCCTTTAAACTTTAGCAATCATCTTTGGGCAATCCTCAACTTCATGACCAACAATTTTACAACAAAGACAAATAGGACCTATACCAGGGCATTCCTTAGCAAGATGTCCTGGTCTTTGTTACACATTATTTTCGTCATCCCTATGATCGTTAATGTTGTAAACCTATATGTTTCCTTCATAAGGGTCAGTGGCCTGAATTCCTAAAGAAAGAAGGGAGAAGAACTTTTCCTGAGAGATGAAGTTTTGTTTTCCTCTGTAAAAACCCTATTTTGGAGGATTTCCGTGGGTTGCACCATAGCTAGGGTGAGGAAATGCCTAATTTCCGCAAGCTGCACTATAGCTATGGCATGGAGTTTCCACAAGCTACATTACAACTAGGGTGTGGTGGCCTTCGTACATGGGAAAACTGAGCATTTTATCGATGCTTCTAGAAGGATAAGTTTCTATGGTGAGGTGGCCTCCAAATGGTTTGGAACTTACTCGCTTTCATAATTTAGTGGGATCATCCTAACCTCCTCACCTTATCCTCTTGAGCTTATAAAAGGAGAGGAGCTCTCATGGAGAAATTTAGTTGGATTGAGCTTGGGAAATTTGTGTTGGCTTTGAGATTTACTTTGTCAAGATAGATTGTCAGTAGCTATCAGATCCATGGTCTCAGAATCCTTGGAGCTAGAAGTGTGTGGGAATCAAGGAACTGTTGGAAGGAACCTTACGACATGAAGGCATCTGGTTGTATCCTTCTTCCACATTATATAATATAGTGGCATGTTTCTTTCTCATAAAATCATTAGCATTTTATTACATGACTCCTTGATCACATGTTTAGGTTTTCATTGAATCTACTATTGTTTCCTTCACTTTGGTTGGTTTGCGTCATTTCAGATCTGATTTCACAAGAGCACCGGAGCGAAGCAGGGACAACAGAGATATAAGGAAGCGATATATTAAGGTATTTCATCCATTCCTTCTTCGATAGTAAATTCAATGATTGTAACTTAGGGAAAGTGTCATGTCCTGTCTTGTTTTGTTCTAGATCTAGGTGGATCTAGGGAGATTAGTTTATGTCCGCATTTATTGATTTATCCTACAACAAAATTGGCGACTCCATTGGGGAACAGATTGTTTTCCTAGTTTGTCTTGCTTTCTTGCTTTGATTTCTTGGTTTCTATTTTTTGAGTCACTGGGAGATCCATCTTGACTCTCTGACTGTTAAACTTCACTGGAAAACCTTCTCAATTTTTTATTTTTTCCATTTTTGTTTAATTTACGCACCCTGCTTTGAGGGACAGTGCAGCGACTTAGGATTTCTGCACCCTACCTATTTTGACCAGTGCAGAAACGCTGTGACCTACCCATATCTAGCCCATGAAAATCAATGATTTCCACACTGCATTAGTCTACAGCCCACGGAAATTGTGAAATTCTTGATTTTTGAGGGGTTGTCCTAACCCAAACCTTGGATTTGGTTTTGGGGTGAATTTTTGGGTTTAATTATGATCTGTTTATAGTCTGCTTGAAAATTTTGAAACTGCTTTTAGCCATCTTTGCTTTTTTTTCTTTTGAAAGATTTAGCCTCTTGCTTTGAGTGTCTTTCAGTTACAAAGTATTTGTTTTTCTTTAGAATTGTTTAAATGAAAGATTTTTCTTTTTCTTTTATTGAATAGTTCGTGTTAAAAGAGAAACTTTGTTTGGGTTGCTTTTGTTTTGAAGAATTTCTCTATCGTTTTAGTGCATCTTTGAAAAAAAAGTTTTAATTTTCTTTCTTTTCATTAGATTGGGGGCATATTTGCATTTGAAGTAGAGAAATTGCATGATTTTTGGTCTATTGGGGACCGTGAATCGTGTATTGGTGTACAGTTTATTTGTCTCATTTCTTGAAAATCTTGATATTGATGAGTTTAGTAAATTTTGGGACATTATGCATTTGGGAATGATAAATGTTTTCTCCTTCTCGTAGCATAGCTCCCATCGAAATGAAAAGATTGCATCTTCATCTCTTTGCATAACTTTCGAGTCGGTCAAAACACAATATGGTCCACGCCATTTTCCTCTTGAGTAACAATAGCCTTAAAATAAAGCACTTATAAAAATTGATTCGACATTTTTATATTCTCTAGTAGCAAACCTACATTAGATTAGTTGTAGGGCTTTGGAATAGGTGTGAAAGACAACTTTCCAAAGCTATAAACAAACATAGAATCTTGAGTTAGGGAGCAGTGAAATCCACTTATTACATTTTGTCCTAGGAAGCCCTTCTAACACAAGGGTCAATCACGAGGTTGCATTGATATTGGTAGAGTTACTCACCCTACTTTGTTGGTATTGGTGTATATATTGTGTGTATTGTGGGGGTCACTTGAAAGTATACCCACAAAGATGAGTGGAAGCCTTTCAAGTTGATTTCGGGCTAGATACCCTGCCCTTGCGCGTGGATCGGATTGTCGATTGTTTCCCCAGGCATCATTGTAGTGATTGGTAACCTTAGTGGCCTATCTCTTTAGGGTCTTTAAACAAGGTGACTATGGAGGGGCAAGTCTTCATGGTACCTAGAATCAATGTTGGCCAAACTCACTCGGACTCCTTGGAGGGTATATCCACGATTATGTGTGGGAGCTTGCACCAGGGTGTAAGTCCATTAAGCAGGTCGTCAATGTAACTTTTCCAACCGATCTATCTCAGCCCTTTCTTACTTTGTTCTTGCAACGTTGGATCTCATCACCAACTAGTGAGCTCATTGTGAGAAGGTTTTGTTTGCTTGCTTGCTTACTAGATTTTTAGTGTGTGCTGTTTGTTTTTCCTAGTGGACTCTAGTGGCATCAGTTCCTAAAACGACCAATGAAGGAACCCCTGCTCTAGGGGAACCTTTTTTTTTTCCTTCTTACGGAAACATTGGCCCTCCTCACATCGCTACTTTGAGCCTTCCAGGTCTCACGATTGGATTTTTGGTGTGGTTGTTTTCCACTCAGGTAATCCCAAATGCAGTTAGTGCTTCAGTTGTAATCACTTTCCCCCAAGAACAACAACCTCATGTTGATCCTTCATCATCTTCACCAATAATATCTTCTTCGCCTTCTTCACTTGCAAGGTCTTCTTCCATTTCATCTTCTCCGCCAAGTGAAAGCTCTAAATCTAGTAACTCAGTGGATAAGAAGAAGAAGAAATGAAAGATTAAGAAGAAGAAAAATAAACAAGGGTCTAAACTTCCAACCACTACCAGACATGTTGGAAAACAAGCAGTTACTGTCAATCATGCTGGGAGTGTTTATGATCCCAAAATCACCCAAACAACCCATAAGCCCAAGTACCCTTGCAGGCTTTGCACGGGTAGCCATCTTCTTAAGGATTTCCCTAGTCTATCCAAAGTTATAAAAGCATGGTCTACACACCCTCTCCAACCCATGTCGTCAGCCTCTGAACAACATGTTGATGACCTCCCATCAACTAGTCAAGAAACAGTTGGGAAGAAGAAAAGTAGAGCAAAGTTCCCATGATGTTATGCAAAGGGTGTCATCTAAATCATCTTTTCCCTCATATGGAAGAAGCCTCAAAATTCTTGGAAGACATGACTGTTTCACAACCTCAACTTCCAGCCACTTATCGCAATCTTACTCTCGACCCACCTATAGTTGATGGAACAATCAATCTGTCCCCTTCATCGATCAGTCTGGTTGATCATGTCATCAATCTAGTCACATCCTTAGTTGAACCAGTTGACAAAGTGTTCGATCCGATCCCATCCTCAGTCGATCCCTCTCTCCTGCTAAAGAGTGAAACCCAAGTGGTTGATCCTTTTCCAAGTGTCGACCCCATTCTCCCCTTGGAGAATGCAACCCAAGTGGTCGATCCTCTCTCTCCATTGGTCGATCCTACTCTCCCGCTCGAGAGTAAACCCGATATTGCTCACATTTTTCTTGTTGATACAGACTATACTGTGCCGGGGGGTATTCCTCATTCTCCCGTGGAACCCCCTCCAAGTAATTAGGCCATCCTTTTTAATTGGGGTGTGCCAATTGGACCTCATCTTCCCTCTCACATTCCTTTCCAGATTACAGTACAGGTTTGTGGTCGGGACGTTCCTCAGACACTGATAGATGAAGGTGTGTCTGTTATCATTTTGTCCTCTTTTTCTTGGCAAGCTTTGGGTTGTCCTTAGCTTGCCCCAGTTACACAGAATTTGTTAGCTTTTAACAGAATAACCAGTCAACCTTTATGGACCCTTCCTCAGTTTCTTGTAACTTTAGGAGGAAAAACTGTCTTTATTGATGTCATGGTAGTTGGAGACCCCTTGGATTTTGATTTACTCCTTGGGAGAGATTATTTCTATGCCATGAAAGCTATTGTGTCCACTCTTTTTCGCATGATATATTTTCCTCGCAATGGAAGAATGGTGACTATTGATCAACTTTCATTCATCGGTCTTGACTGGATTACCTCCCTAAATGGTTCTTATATATAGACGGTATCGCCCCCACCACATGTTAATTATGTGTCATTGTCTCCCATGACTTTAGCTTATGATGACCTAGATCCAATAGTTGACATGGTTATCTTTTCGATAGGGTCTTTAGAGTTTGATCTCCTTACCCCTATCGTGACCCTCGACATGTATTCCTTCCAGAGTGTGTTTCTTCCATCAAGTGAAGATCTCTTGGAGGCCATGACTGATTTTTGTCCATTGACATGGTGTCCTTCCATAGCACTATCCTCTTGGAAGCCATGATCGAGAGTAGAGTCTCGAGAATGATTTTCTGATTTCAAACTCGTTAAAAAATGAAACAATCTTCAAGCATGATTTTCTGATTTCAATCTCGTTAAAAAATTAAACCAGCTTTGAGCATGGTTTTCTAATTTCAAGCTCATTAAAAAATGAAACCAGCTGTGAGGATAGTTTTTTGCGTCTCTGCGGCAACCTCGTTAAAAAATGAAATAGAGGTTATGAGCATAGTTATTGTTTCTATGTCAAGCTCGTTAAAAAATTAAATAGAGGTCTAGGGATTATACCTAGAGTCTTGAGCATAGTTATTCTCTTTTGTCAAGCTCGTTAAAAAATGAAACAACTTCCCCCTCTCTGTTTGAGTCAAGTCCCTCGTCTAGTATTTGAAGCTTCATTTCATCTGCCTGTATTGTTGAATGAGATGAAGCTTGGGGGGAAATGCTTCCATCCTCTGGACTCCATGTTGAAGAGCCGCTAGCTTCTTAAGCTGGGGGTTAAGTACCAACCATGCGAATTCGTGAACCACCTACCTCAAGCATAGTTTCCTCTAGTTCAATATTGTGTAAAAATGAAACCAAGTCCAAGGATAGTTTTGTTTAGTTTTAATCTTGTGTAAAAAT
>SNQJ01S0075069.1:0-14815 GCA_010110895.2 Picea sitchensis
ACAACAAGATTTATATAGGGCTGACGTCATACCCTTGATTTTGATTATACCTGCAAACGTTGTGACATTTGGCAGCCTTATTGATTGACTTTGAGTTGTTATGTGCTTGTGTTGGCTGATTTGATAAAACGTTTCACTCATTGCCATAAATCTTGACTTAATTTTGTGCTAGACGTCATACTTGTTAAATCTATTGCTTAGACCATAACGTTTTGACTTTATCATTCTTCTTTGATTGGTATTGAGCTATTAGTTGCATTGTGAGGTTATTTGGTAAAATGTTGTGCTCTTTTCCATTAAATTTGACTCATTGATAAAGTTTGACGTCATCTTCATTGTAGCAATAATATATATATGACGCAGCAACTTGATATATGTGAGCTGATTTGACATAATTAATGCATTATTGATATGATACAAAGCTTAATTGTGAACATTGAATGCTGATTTGTCTTTTATGCTTTATTGGAGAAGTGATATAAGTCTTTTCTTTGTTTAGCCATCATTGACTTCGTCAATAATAGCATTAATCCATTGCTCATATATTTATTGAAAGATAGTCTTGAATGCTTATGAAGTACTAACCCACTGCAAGCACTTTCTAGTTCTCTTTGTTTTGTTTCGCAAACAGGGCGAGTTTAGCTATCATTGACTTCACACAATAGCATTAACGTTCATGTGTTTATTAGAAGATAGTCATTGATTTCATAAAGTGCCAACCCACCGCAAGCACATTCTAGTTCTCTCTTTTGTTTTGTCTCGCAAACGGGTGCAATCATCAGTGGGTTTTTCCATTCTCCTTGACCATATCCTCTCAAGAATCCGCGGGAAGGGCTTTTCCTTTGACTGGCCTTTACTTTAGCCTTCCATAATCCACGGCTTTAGGATTTCCCTTTGACTTCGTTCTCCTAAATAGAAAGAGCTCCCCATCGAGCAAGCCCCCAGCCTCCACTGCTCTTGGACCTTCCTACAAACCGTATGCCATCAGCCACTAATAACCCAAGACACCTCCAAAGTGTTTTTGGGCATCTTTTTTTATTGTTTTTTCGCTGTTTTGTGCAGGTTGGTTTCAACGTGATAGGAGGAAATTTTGTCCTGCTTAAGGATTATTAGGTGCATCCGGGACCCCCATGAGCACCCCTTTACTCAATAAACTTTTGTAAAATGATTAAAGACTTGTGACCCCTAATGAATGGTCACAAGTCACTTCCTTAAAGTCTTGTGCAAGATCTTTTAATAAAATCAAGCAGGCACGCTTTGTAGGAAAGGTTTAAGTAGCTTGAAGTTAAGGCTCAAATCGAGTGCATAGGAGTTTCCCACCACTTCCTCACCTCGATGGGGAGCTCTCATTTAGGGTGGCTAATCCTTAAGGAGATCCCTATCTAGGGTGTTTGAAGGAAAAGGATCAAGGATTAGAGGCTCAAAGGTTAAGATAAGATTTCCTTCACAGACATCGCTAAGAAGATAGTTGGAGATGAAGGTATCCATCGAAAGGCAATCGCTTAAGTAGACAAGGCAAAACAAACCAAAATGTGCATACAAAGCTGGTTAGCAGGTGCTCAAAATATCAATGACTATCTTTAATACATATGAGCAAAATGATAAAATGCAATCATTGACTAAATCACCGATTGCAACTAAAGCTAAGACTTATAATATCACTTCAATAAATACAAAATGATACTCTCATTCAATGTGGCAAAACAAATCCCTATTCTATCAATACAATGCAATAAAATATCATCATAAATCACCATATATATATAATGTTGTTGCATCACTATAATCGAGCAAGGTGACGCCACTAGTTTCTAGATTAGTTAAATAGGCAAAGAGAAGGATGTTTTGCAAAATTAAGCCTATGAAGATGATCAACAACTCAAACCCGCCCGTCATAATACCACAACGCTTTCACAAACAAGAGTTCAACAGCATGACAAT
Organism: Picea sitchensis; assembly: GCA_010110895.2. Lineage (NCBI taxonomy): Eukaryota > Viridiplantae > Streptophyta > Pinopsida > Pinales > Pinaceae > Picea > Picea sitchensis. Next base: position 1,942 of record SNQJ01S0075069.1, read on the forward strand.
CTTTTAGGTTAGGGTTAGGTTAGGCTAGACAAGAAGAAGGAACGCTTTACTAATTGGCCCAATGAAATTATTCAACACCTCTATAGCTATCAAAGGATGAGTCAGCCACAAATTTTAGTCCAAACAAAAGTTCAAATAAGGCAAGATGTCATCAACAAACTAGGGTTAGTAGAAAAGCTCTAGTTAGGGTTTCAAACCAAGAAAGTTTGAAAGATTGTGTTGAACATAAAAGACTCAACGCTTTAGTTTTAGACTAGTGCCTTGGGTTAATGGAGTCAAGAAGAGAGGCTTGAGGGCTTGAAAAAAGATTTAAACTTAAGGATGCGAGAGTTAGGTTTGATGGTGCTGCAAATGGCAGGGCCACCAAATCAAAAACCCTATGAAGAGAACATTTCGTGTAGAAGCTAAAGCAGGTTTGCTCTCTGCTCTTCCTTAAGACTCTTTAAGTAAAATCCATAGCAAAACATAAATCTATGGTTGGAAAAGTGTTGCTTGGGGACAAGGCTTTTCAAACCCTAAGAGTCAAAACCCCTAGGTGTAAATAAATTAGGCCTAGGACGCTCTTCTTTCTTCAATTTATGTTTCAAACTAACTCAAGAAAAAGATGAACTAGTGTGGCTATGTGGTTAGGCTTAGGTTCTTCTTAATCAAATGGCTAAATAAGTCTCTATCATGGGGACATGAAGCAATGACCCACTTGTGTGTTTCTTGCCCTTGTGGCTCTACGATTAAGCAAAAATATTAACAATGTAACCACAAAAAAGTAAGATATTCTACCCACAACCATTCAATAAAGAAGTTTTGCATGCAAAATTGTTTCATAAATCAATGAAGAGCCAAATCAAACCCGAAAGGTAACACCTTCCAATGATAAAACACTACGTATGACAAAGACAATCCTTCCAAGTGTAGCTCCTCAACTCCAAAAGACAAAAATAAATCCAAGCCAAAGACTAGAAGTATCTCTCAAGAGAGCAAGTTATGTTATATCAAAATGAGGCTCAACGCCCTCAATATATATATCATCCAAGAAATGACCTTTTACCTTAATAAAATAGGGTCATTAAAAACAGCCTAATAAGGCTGACTAACAATATTCCATTATTTGTCACATTAAATGCTAAAATGTCAAAATAGAGCTAAAAGGGAGACGCCAGGACCCTCTGAGGGAAACGCTATTCTTTTGGCATCACCATCCGTATAAGTAAAACGCTGGTCTCTCATGTAATTCTCCCGTGAACCGCCCATATGTGCTGCATCAAGCCCATCACACCGCCATATCCGGCTTCCGTGAAAATTCATGTTCCTCCGGTGGCGCCCTATCCATCAAAGCCATCATCCCATCTCAGCGCTTGATCCTCCAGGTCAAATCTTCGCCACGTTGTCCTCAGGATAAGGCCCGTTCGCTTCTTCTGCAGCATATTCTATATCCCGACGCTTGTCTTGCCTCCCATCCCAAAGAAATCCATCTCTGGTGGGCTCTTTTCAAACCATGGAGGTCCCTGAAGCATCATCTCCCATGTAACAAATTGCAATTCGGCCTCAATCGTATGGTCCTCAGATATCAAAGACTACCTCCATGGGCTCATCATCTCTAGACTAATAATATAGCAATGTAAATCATATTTCATTATTATATTTATCAAACATATGCACGAAAAACCTGATATATCATTCAACAGCTAAAAGACTCTACAAAAACCTACAAAACAAGGTTGAGAAAAAGAACAAGACAACCTATTGGGCTAATAATACCCACAAGATGGAAAGTTTCCCTGTATGATCACCAAGCCATGTTCTTATGTGATATGGTTTTAGGGATGTCCACCAAGTAAGACCAAGGGGCGTGTCGCCCTCTGGGTGCCTTGTAGGAGGGCGAAATGTATTCGCCATGGATGCATTTTTCAAGCCCTTCATTGCCTCATTTTTCTTTTATTACTTTCTTTCTTTTTACTTCAAGGTTCGACCAGAGGACACTGCCTTAGCACGGTGACCAAAGCTGACAGCGTTAACCACAAGTACTTCCGCAGAGATGAAACGGTTGGCTCGTGATGAGAACCCAATTCTCTTGGCTATGCCACCAAAAAACTACTACCCTGGCATGGTAACCAAATAAAAGCAATGTCATACTGCTAGATAAATATGAACATAATGGGCCGACTCACGATGAGACCTCCCATCCCCTTGGTCAGGTCTTGTTTTTATTATTATTTTTCTTAGGGTCCCTTTTGGAATGGTCGAGAGGTTTTTTATTGCCTTCTGGGATCCTCGAGAAGCATCTCTAGGTTTTATTTCCTGCTGGATTTTGCCCTTTACTGTAAATGCTTTTACCCCTGGCCTTTAGCCCCTTCTTCCTACACAAAACAAGTGTAACCTCAAAGGTCATCCTAATGGCTTCTTAGGAATGGATGGATGAGCTGTGGCAGATGTAACATGATAAGACAGGGAGCTGGACATGGCTCCTCAGAACCCCCTTCTTTGGTGGCTAACCAAAACCTGATGAATACCAAATTTTGCTAAGTTACTCCCATCGACCACCCCAACAATGGTCAAGTGGACAGTGTAAGATCCAAGCAATCATCAGAAATGAAAGGAACCTAATGCATATATAAGAAGGTTATAAATATCAAATATGATGCACATACCATGATACCTCGGACCAATTAACTCATGGAGTAAGAGCCTTCTCTGATACAGGACCAGACCGTTTGTGATGGATGTTGTTGCTGCTACTGACATGACAAGTCTTTTGAAGAAGAAGAGAGATGGGCCTCCAGGCCATGCTCAAGTCAATCCGCTCTGCACTCCAGCTATGTTTAGGACCATGTGTCTCCCAAGGATCTCCTATCCCCGCCGATAGGGGATGTACCGTAAGTGGGACTAAGTTTTATCTCCTCGGGGAACTAGAGCAGCTGTAGGAAGCCAATTTTGAAAATTTTAGCTTAGATTTGATTTTTATAACTAAAGTAAGCTTAAAGTAATCCTCTTAATCCATCACAAATCAATCGCACCGCTTTTAGATTAGATTTCTTTTTTTTACAAAGTAGAACACTCACCTGTTAGATTTTCTCATTAACTTTACTTTTCCCAACTTCCAATTTGGCAATAAACGATCCCCTCAAGTAGAGGCCTCCATCGTGCTGTGGATTAGTAATTAGTCTCTTCACATTTCAATTCCGCTATATTTATTTAAAATAAACAAATTCCCTCAACTCTCAGTGCGGTCCCTGACCCTACCAGTTGCAAGCTCGTCTCGATCATCGAAGGCGTAAGTTTCATGCCAGGTGGTTATCGGCCGCTGATAGTTTAATTAGGACAATCTCTAAAGTATTAGCTTAATGCTGAAAACTTGCTAATCTCGCTGGCAAGGTGGGTCTTCCTCTCTCGACTGGCTTCCCAAATCTCGCTTTGTACATCCAGCACTTTTAGTGAGTTTTTACTAGTGAGACCATTGGGTTTCCGTAAAGCTCTGCACAAGTTTCCAAACAAAGCAACCAACTCAAGGAGGCCCAAACCATTCATTAACTAAACATCAATTATCCTAATAAAACACTCAAACTACATTGCTCACGATTCATTTTAAGGCATTGGTCTCCACTTTTCATACATCTCAAAGAAAGCCACGCTTCATTTTTCAAATTGGTTATCATTTAATTTAAATGAAAACCGGCATCTAACACATTTCAACATTCTTCTTTGATGCAAGTATATGCTTATTGATTATATATCGTGTTGAATGTTTGCTTCATGTTTTATCAATTTATGGTTGATTGTTTAAAAAGAATAATAAACTCCTAGATTTCATTTTTGTACTTAGCTGGTTCCAAAGCCTAGTATTTGCTGACCATCTCTTGGCTTGTGAGCTGGCTTAGATGGAGGAGTTGAGGAGTGGTGACAACACCCAACCTCACTTGTTCCCAAGGACACATCGAAAGTGGATTGAAGATTTCCTTCCACGCCTCCCAAGTGGTGGCGGCTACAGTCATTTTGGCACCGTTTTTGGGGATAAATCTTTCTATTCTTGGAACACGACTTGTTTTTCCTGTTTTTACTTAGTTTTGATGCTTGTAGTTTATCAAATCTAGACTCAATCATCTGGCTATAATTCCACTTAATCTAATTAACTAGGTGGCTCCTGCAAGGAGGAATTCAGAGGGGCATTCCTTTTCACTTCATTCCTCAACCCGCAGAAGGTTTATCAAGGAGGTTAGCTAAAAGCCTTTTCTCAGATATATTAATACTTTTAGTCATTTAGGAACCGAGTCCATTTATGATATCCACCTGCTCTTTGCTAATAAAAGTAATTTTTCAGAAATGGCCATATGTTCCATGTGATTTTGTAGAAAAGCAATAAACAATTATCCACATGCTATTCTTGAAAAGGCAATTGAAAAAACTCCCTAGTTTTCAAGCAAGTACAATGTCATTTCAGCTAAGATGCATGCCAAATCATTCATGACATGTATAAATAAATGAAGCCAACGTACCATGATTATGAAGATGTAAAAATGAAGCTATTTGTTCTTTCCTCGAAGATGATGCTTCATAATCGGGTATGAAGACAAGCCGGGATAACACCCTTCAAAACCTCCTGGAAGTCCCATTATCATTTACCTAGTAAAAGTGGGGGAGAAAGAGATAGAGAAGAGAAAGGGAGAGAAAAAAAAAAAAAATGAAAATGAAACCATGGATGAGTTCAACAAAAGGCTCCACTGAACTAGTTTTGATCATGCACCAAGACATCAAACCTCCTCCAGAGTGCTATCTTGATCTACTAAGCACAGGCTTTCGCGGTGGTGTTCGACGAGGTATCAACTAAGAGGATAAGGAACCTCGTTGTTGTCCTCATACACACTTGCAGACGTGAGCTTGAGTTCAGCTCATTTAGTGTGTCCTTGAGGCATTGCTCTAGGTTCACAAATTTCCACACTGCCACTTTGATGGACTGGTTCGCCTAGGCTTACTCCTAGGGTAAGCTGCAGTGACCTTAGTTACTATGTGTGTTAGAGTTAGGTCTCTAGAGTTAATTTTATTATTAAGGTTAGAGGATTCTAATCCTAAGATGCTAAGACAACTATGCAAGGTTAGCATGAGAGTCAAGTCCTTTCCCTAGGGTCAACTAAGACTAGTGCCTTGTGTCTGGGCAAGGGGTCAACTGTGTTCAAGGGTTGTTAATTACAAAAAGATTACAAATTACAACTTTACAATAAGGAATAACTCAATAAAATAATACCATGTATATTTACTTACAAGATTTACAATAAAAAGAATGATAGATTACAACAACAATTTAATCAAGTATTTGTTCAATGTGCAAGGATATAGAAAATCAAGTCACATCACCATTTGAATAAGATTATCATCAATACATTACTTCATCAACAAGATTACAAAGGAGAGTTAAGCACAATGATTATGAAGAAATTGAAGACAATCTACACTCTTTACCATTAAGCCCACCAAGTATTATTAGATTTGGCCAAGGGTTTAAATAATTAGGCTTTTCTTAAGAATTTTGAGTTTTATTGGCTTTCACCAAAACCTCCTCTTCCGCTACAAATAAATCAGGCTTACTGTGCTCAAGATAGTAAGGCAAGAGGCCCACCCTAGCTTTCCATAATGGTCAGCCTTACAGAAGAGTACTTCCCCGAGACACTCCACTGGAGCTACTAATGGACACTTCACTACACCCTCCGTTGTTTTCAAGTCCTGTTTTAGATGGTGTAGATGGTGGTCTAAGGTACCCTAAATAGTCTATTAAGTATATATACAGAGCTGTGTATACTTTTAGGTGATTAAAAGAGTGTTTTGAAAGTTTAAAGGTACTTAAAAAGTGCAAAATAATGAGATGGCCGAAACCGAACTTGCTCAAAAAATGTGTGTTGTTTTAAATAAATGAAATATATATCAACACATAAGAATCAAGGTAAAGAGATAGTTGAAAAGAAATTGAGATTAAATCACATGCACATCACCTTGATTAGATATCATGAATCAATGGCAAGAACAATTTGCCTTAAGAGATGAAGAAACAAAAATTTAAGCATTTCATGGCAAGTTAACCATTCAAGAAATTACAAGCCCAAGACGTGGCTACCAATAGAGATTAAGCAATGAATAAAATAACCACTTATATGTTAAGCACCTAAGAGATATTAAGAATGAAAATAAGATAGCGTGCTTTCAGAGATTAAAAGATTGAAAAGAAATAAACTAAACAAGATCAAATTATTAAGTATGTTGCCCAATCGGCTTAAGATATGAGATTAGATCTAAAATATAAACATTTAAGACACTAAACCATTTAGATTTCCACCATCACATGAAAGATAGCATGCTGCATTATCATCTCTCACCTCTCAAGGTCTTTCCCAAATAGGTAGGTTATTAGTTAACTTGTCTTAGTTTATTAGAGTATTCTTAGATCTTATTATTAAGGCAAACCCAAGATATGAACAAGAAAGAAAGTAAACCTAATGTGCTTTGAAATCCATAGGCTACAAGCCAATCCATAAACAACCACAATATTTCATCGCCAGGTTTGTACTCACCTCTAAAAACCCTATGGCAAAGCTAGAAGAAAACTCAAAAATTGAAGGGAAAAAAAACTAGATCTAACCATGTCCTAGCTACCCACAAGCTTCTGCAAGAAGAGGGGAGGCTGTACCACATTCCCTCCTTGCACCTCAATCTTGAACAAACAAGCAAATAAAGAAGAAAAGTGCACTTGCTGTGAAAAAAAGAAGGAAGAATAAGAGAGGAAGTTACCAAATTCCCCCAAGTGTCTTGTAGTGTTGTGTGTGTCTCTTTGGGGCAGCCAAAAGTCTCCTATCAGATCTGATATACCGATTAAAATAACAAGGTTTTCTTGCTAGGATGGCTACACACAACCAAACAAGGTTAAGGAAACCCTTGCCCTTTGGGAAAAGACTTTCCACAAGACAAGATATAAATTTAAAGTTTACTTTTGACCCATCTAAACCAATATATGCTAGCTGAAAAATGATTATGGATGTACAACAAATAAGAGCAAGGTAATAGGATCTAGATAGTTGAGTGTGAGAGAGGCTGTAAGGACCCTCCCTTCTAGAAGGAAGTCAATGAGCTTTGAAGTGAACCTCGCGAACACTCTTCCAAACTCAAAGGCTAAGAGACAAAACGCTGATGCAATGATAATAAACGACACTTCAATTTATATCACACATCAATATTTATAGACTAATGTAATGTCCCATCTTCTCTAGGTAACCAGAAGACCGTGGTGGTTTTGGCTAATACTTCCCGTAAACCATTTGACGGACAAGCTAGGGAAATGATTTTTGGTAAAGTCACTTTCGAACTATAAAGTGAAAACTTAGGAAAAGTGAGTTTATTAATATTAAACCCTTCTTTTGAGGGTACTTCCAATTATTATTAATTAAAATGAATATATTAATGGAGAAAATAAAAGTGGAAGAGTAAAAGGACTGTTGAGGGGTTGAAAAAGGATTATTGACTATTCATTTCAAAAAATTGAGTCAGTAGTGCTTGGTGAGCAACGAGGGTTTCAGCTGGTTCCACCTTGGTGCTCGGATTAGCGAAACTGCCCCCGCCTCTGGCCGCGGAGATTGCGCCAGCCATCTCGGCTCTCTTAATTCCGCAGTACTGATTGTGATTCTCGGCAGAAGGTTTATTGGATGTTATCTCATTTCTGATCGGGGCTAGTGCACATTTTTCAAGTACATGTGAAAAGAAATGGGCGCTTCTTTTGAGCCGGGCGATCCTCCACATCCTCTCACAGGTATTGACTAATCGAGAATGAAAGGCCTCTTCTGCCATACATCTCCAGCCTGGGCGTGACCTTGCTGGTTATCATCTACTGGCTGTGTGTTGCTCTTGCTGATCGTTTCTTTTCTCCATTTACAAGTGTTGCATCCTCCTCAGGTCAAAGGAAGGTTGTTGTTGCCGGCTCACTACTCTCGTAATGTATCTTTGCATAAAGAGGGTAAAGTATATCATTGAGTTGGGAGGCCTTGTGATCACTTGGAATAGATGTATGTGGACAAGAATTGTATTGAACGTAATTCCCCTTTGATGAACTCTGTGGACAGCCTTTGGAGAAATTCTCGATGGTCAGGGTGGATGTGAGGGTTCCAAATCCACTATGCTACATATCCTCATAATTTTGAGAGGTATTCACACCTCATTTCTATTGTCATTGGTTCAACAATTTTATTCAATAAAGAACAACCAAAATTTAGTGAATTTGCTCATTTAAATGTGGATGTTTGTCACTATTATTTTATGGGTTTTGTTAATGTCAAAATAATACACTTGGCACTTCATTGGGATGTATAAGGGGTTAGAAAACCAATAAACAGCAAACAAAACAAAGGAACATATCGTTGTCCAATCAAAATTCATCTACAACAGCTAGCCAAATCCGTGGTATGCAAAGTGTTTGACGGAAGTCCAACACCAAAACCAGGAGGTTTTCCCCTAATTTTTTACAACTTAGAATATTTCAACTAATAAGCATAATGCGCATTTTTAAGCCTACTTAGATAACACTTTTACCTAAGATCTAGTGTTGTATGAAACAAGAAAGAACATTAAACAACATTACCCCCATTACATAAGAATGACAAGAATACACATTACCCTTCTTGTTGTCCTCCAAAGCTTCCAAATATACACAAAAGTATGAAGTGGTCTTGGAGAGGAATACTCTAAAACCCTAGAGCAAGAATGAAGTGGAATGGAAATGACAAGAGAGAGAGAGAGGAAATTAAACGCAGCATAATAATATTCAAGATATGGTGAGTTGGGAGAGAGAAAAGAGATCCATTTCTATACTTGGAGAGGCAAACCCACACCCCTCTTGATCTAAGCCAAGTGTCCACCACCAAGCAATAGAGTAGGATTCTAGGCTAGGCCACCTTCCTGTGGCTTGCATACACAGATCTAGGGTGGTAATGAATAGAAAAAATAAATTAGATAGATCTAATGGAATGCAGGAAGTGTGGGATTTGTGCCAAGGGATGTGAAAGTTCTCAAATAATTTTTTAAATAATTATTTGTTGAACTTCTAGATGAGGGAGGGTGCACCACACTTAGAGGGTGCACCTCTTGGGATGAGGAGAAGGAGATGAAAGGTGAGGATAGGTGAGGTGTTGACCACACAATGGCTAAAGGAGAAGCATGGGATCTATGCTAAGGTGATGTGAAAATTCATCTCTCAATAAAAAAACGTAACTTTTATTGAAGAGACAAAAAGGAGGGCGAACTCTTGAGAGAGAGCCTCCCTTTATCGCAAATCAACCCAAACTCGCGGCATGGGAGAGGTGGAGTGATAAGGATCACTACTAGAGGTGATAAGGGGGTTAAATGAAGTGAAAGGATAGGAGAGGGGCCACACTCAAGTCAAAAATAAATTAAAAAGAAAACGTCAATCCCCCTAAGGGGCACAACTTTTGAGTGTGTGGGGGTTGGAAAATGGGTTGAACAAGGCTGAAAAAGGCTTGGGAAGATAAGGTTGTTTAGGGGCCCTCCTAACCATCATTCTCAACATTTCACATCATCTAACCTATTATTACAACTTTTACATTTGCCATGTTTAGAATTTAGCAATTAAAATTGTTATAGATCCACCGGATACCTCTAGGTGACTAACCCATGTATTAAGTTGTCCCCACTGCTTCAAATCTCTACGATGTAGTAGGTCTCATTCCATTTCTTTGAGCATAAATACCCCTATCAAGAGTCCATGATCCATTTTTACAATTATCGTTAAAATAATTAATTCACTAAATAATTAAACCTCCAAACTTAGGGAAATTTAATTAAAAATTAATTAATTAAAAAAAACTAATCCTAGACTCGACGGAATTCCGCTTAAACTTTCTGGCGACGCCTTGTACATGGTCATTTACAATGAATTCCTATATAGTTACTGTAAAACATAAGCCCACTAGAACGCCGCTCACCACTTTGAGGACATATGTAAAGTGTGAGGGAAAACTCAAGGGAAATCATTAGTTGGAAGGCCCAACGATAACCTGAGAAAAAAACTTCGGATGAAAGGAACTTCGCCTGCTGAACCATGCCAAGGTAACTTTACCTAGACATGACTCCATGCGCACTCTATTACATTATTACACCCAATGAAGGGCAGCGAAATTCCACTACAAAAATAAGTGTTGAGCCAAACACAAAATTGCAGAACCAGCAGTATTCAAACTAGTTATTGCATCCGACGACACATCTCTTCATGGCATACAGCTGACCAATCGGTATAAAATAAAGCGGTCAATAGAACCCAACGACTCCTGCAAGGGCTGCCCAAGAAACCCCGTCAAGATTGAAAAAAATATGCAAGCTTCAGAGCCAACCTTCCGTGTGATTCGGCTAAGGCGCTTCAAGACAGTCAGATCCCAAAGAAAAAGAAGCAATTCCAGATAATAAGGATCCATCCTATGACCCTTTAAAGGCCATAACAGAGATGGTTAAAAGAATGGAAGCCACTCATGCTACCCAACTTAGTGCATTGCAGAATAGGTTGATAGCCATGGAGAGGTCCCAAAACTAGAATAACAGAGTCCAACCAAGGCCTGGAAATGAAAGATGGTAAAAGAAAACTCCTCAACAAGAACAAAGGCCACCTAATCAGTTAGAATCTAATAATGTGGTAAATGAGGATATACCACCCTTTTGTAGAGCATGTGAGGACTTTCATGAAGAGTCCACTTGTCCAGTATTTTGTCAAATAAATGAGCATGGCCTCCCTCCAACAAACAACTTTGTGGGGCATTCAAGAAGCTCTAACCACATAAACAAATTTGGAGAAACTCACCCATTGTCAATGGATCATTGGCTCCAAATGAAAGAAAGGTGTGAACAGTCAAAATAAGTGGTTGAAGAGTATGATAATGTCACCAAGCTTTATGGACACAATCCCACAAATGAGCAGATTCTAGAGATGGCCAGACATAAGGGAATTGTTTACCAAAGGAAAGGGAGAGAAGTTGCAAGCAAATCTCAAACAAATTTTCCCAAGGTAACTACTCCCCTTCCAATTACTGATCTATCTATTGATTTAGGTAGTTGGATTTTGAATGCTAAAATATTGGTTCTAGTATCAGACCTTCTGAAAATTCTTTCACAAAAGGAAAAATTACTCAAAGCAATAAATGTTCTTGATAGTAAAAAGGTTGTTAAAAATCAAGAGGCTGATAAGAATTAGGAAAAGGAAAAGGAATTACACAGAGACCCACCATTGGTTCTAACCAGCAGAGATAGAACCAAGGAAGAGAATCCCCCTTTCTTTGTGTCTCTAGAAATAAATGACCAATGGTTACATAACTGTATGTTGGATTCAAGAGCTTCATCCAACATCATTACTAAGGGAATCATGCTAAGGTTAGGCCTTAAAGTTACAAGGCCCTATCAGAACATATGTGCCATGGATTCCAGGGAAGTTGAAACCCTTGGGATTATCATAGATCTGTCGGTTAAGTTAGCTTTCCACCCAAATTTTTCTTTTAAAATGGATGTGCTTGTAATCGATGTGCCAGATGCTTGGGGTATGCTTCTCTCAATAAAGTGGGGAGCTCACATGGGTGGTTGCATAAATATGGATTTATCCTTTGCAACTATCCCATACCCTCCTCCATCAACAGAAAATTTCAGACTCTTTAGAGAAATAGAGAGGAAGTACCATATAGAAGACCCTAAAGAGCAATTTAATGAGTTCTTATGCCAAACATTTGACATGGGTAATTTCTCTATTTGTTCAAACTTCCTAGCACCAACTAAAGAAAAGTTTAAGGATGAAAAGGAAAGTGATAAGGCTTGGAAGATGAACTTTGATGGTGCACATTCAAGATCAGGAAAAGGGGCTGGGATTGTCCTAGTTTCACTAACAGGAAAGTCGTACAATTTTGCATTTAGATAAGAATTTGATGCAACAAATAATGTGGCTGAGTATGAAGCACTTCTACTAGGCTTAGAAATTGCAAAAGATATGGGGATAAAAATAATAAATGTCAAGGGTGACTTAGACTTAGTCATCCTCCAGGTTAAAAATAAATTTGCATGCAAAAGTGAAAGATTAAGGAGATACAGAAATGCAATTTGGGATACCATAGAAATGTTTGATGCTATGGATATCATTTCAGTACCCGGGGATCAAAACAGTCTAGCCGACAGTTTGGCAGTTGTAGCTTCAACCCTCCAACCGTCAGAAGATTTAATCAGAGGAGAAGGAAAATTGGAAATAATCTTTAGACCTTCAGTTCCCTATAATGTTGATCATTGGCAAGTGTTCAGAGATGACAAACAAATCCTAAGATTCATTCATAATGTTCAAGAATTCTCATATTTCAATGTTAGTTATAAATAAGAAGGCAAAGATTATCCTGAGGAGGATGACTCAATAAGGAATCCAGCCCCTAGGGGAATAACTTCTTTAGAAAAGATCTTTGACAGACATGACATGCACAAGAAGAAAAAGGAAGTAATAAAACCTGGAAGCTCTATAGAAGTAAACATTGGGACAGAAGAAACCCCAAGACTCATAAAAATAGGAAAGGGTACTTTAGAAAAAGAAAGAAAACAATTAATAAGTCTTGTCAATGAGTATAGGGATGTATTTTCTTTTACATATGATGAACTCAAAGCTTATAAATATGATGTATTTCAACATACTATCCCACTCAAAGAAGACACAAAACCTTTCCGTCAAAAACTTAGGTGAATAAATCCTAAGTTGGCACCTTTGATTCAAGCAGAGCTCAAAAAGATGTTAGATGCTGGCATCATTGCCCCAACAAGGCACTCTGCATGGTGTTCTAACTTGGTAGTAGTTAGAAAGAAAAATGGGGGAATAAGACTATGT
>SNQJ01S0075071.1:0-21451 GCA_010110895.2 Picea sitchensis
TTCTCATCAAGTGCATCATGTCAATCAATTACTTGACATCAATAAAACCAAACCATTTACATATGATCCAACAATCTCCCAAATAATCAAACCATTGGCATCAATGAAAAACCATTGGTATCAATGCAACATGATCCAAAATGGATTCAAGAACCAAAATGGGTCTAGGAAGGCCTAAAAATCAAAGTGCTCAGAATCGCTTCAAAATAGACGTGTGCGTAGTCATTACGAACCCAACGCAACTTGAACGGGCTCAAACATACATCGTATGCAAAATATATCGTGTTCTGTTCATTTTTTCAAACAGGCAAAATTTTTGTTAACTGTATAGTCCGTACAGTGTTGATGTGGCAGTTGACCATACAATCTGTACAGTGATGGCGTGGAAGTTGACCGTACAGTCTTTACGGTCATATAGTGACGTGATAGATGCGTTGGCATGCTGACTAGGAAATTGATGGCTGCTAGGTGGATGAATCATATTGTGACACATGGCACATCCGTACATCTGAGTTTGCATGGGATGACGTGGCAAGGTCTGTACAGTCATACGACATGTGGCAGCTGACTAGGTAGGTGTTGAAGTGGCTGGTGATGTGTCAGGTATGGAGAGAATGGTATGGTGCCACGTGGCCCAGTCATGGGTTGCACCCCTTCATTGGTTGACAATGGGAAAAATTATATGGACTCCACGGAAGTCGAACCCGTGACCTCCGGTTCGGGCGGAAGAGTTTTGGCAAGGCTGGGCTACCAGCTCGCCCACAATAGTGCTTGTAAAATATGGTCTAAATGGAATATTTAAACTTACCTTGTGTTTATTTCGATGGAGTTAAGGGTTGGGGCCTAGCCCCAGACCTGACGTGTTGTCATATTACCATTCCCCTTTGTATTCGCACGTGGCCCACTCTAGCCAGCCCCGACGCATTCACCGTACCATATGCCCATGGGACATGACAATTCGCTTTATCGTTGGCACAATGTGTGGGGTTAGCACCCAATCAACAAGCCTAGCCCTCCGACCAAGGCACGTAACCAAAGTCTTATGACCAGGGGCTAAACTAGCAGGGGGGCGCATGGAGTTCAGGGTTGTGGGCACATGGCCACACATGCAACCAAGGGTCGAAGTTTGGGGGCTAATTACCAGCACCAGCCAGCCCAGGGCCACATGGAGGGTGCGCATGTGACCAGGAGCCCGAGGATTGGGGGTTTCACCCTATTTTAGCCAAAAGTTGGTTTTTCAACTATATATTAAGATTTTATTTGATTTTTCAGCCAGTTTTGGGAGATTTTGGCCATTATTGAAGGATTGAGAGCCCTTTTTGAGGCGAGATATTGGGGGGAAGTTGGGAGTTTGTTGAAAACTTCAATACTATATAAACCAGAGGTTCTTGAAATCTTTGGGGAGGTCCAGAAGAGGAGAAATGTTGAATAATTGTAAAGAAAAATCCATTTTTATGCAAGGAAGCCATTGAGGAGAGCAACTTTGCGAGAAATTTTGGGGAGCTTTGTTCATCCGTTTTCAGTGTTGTCAGTTGTGTTGGTTTCTTGAGATCTAGTAGAACATAACCAGATCAGTTTGTAATCCATTTGGAACTTTTATGATGTACTTTTGAATCTTTGAAAAGAAATAAGAAAGCCTCGCCCACTAAGACAAAGGCCCGGAGACGTAGGCGATATTGCCGAACTCCACTAACAAATTTTCTTGTTATGGTTTGTTGATTCTTGTGTTTATTTCCATATCTATATATATTATTATGGCTTCCATGTTACATCACGAATTCTTCCTCTTTCAACAATTTCTTAAATGGTTAATGAACTCATGTTTTAAAACTCAACCATAGTCTTTAAAATATCTTTTTGGATCATCATCCCATGGTAAAAGTTGTTTTTCAACATTTTCATATAGGTTAGGTTCTCACCACCTTGCATTTTTCATATTTTTGACTTTTTCGCTTTGCCATAGGATCGATCCCACCAAAGTATGACACAGAACCTTCAACGCTGCTTTAGAAGTGTCTTAATTAGGTGGTAGAGCCTTCCTCTACATGGATTCCCTAGGTAGATCCTTTGTTGCATTTTGATGTCAAATTTGTGAGTCTTTTGCATAGGATTGGGGGTCCTTTTAGTCCCACCATGATTATATTATGAAGCCTCATTCTTCTTCATCTTTTTTGGCTCATACTCGAGGGACTCCCCATGAGCATGGTTTGTTGTCTTTCATGCTCACTTAAACTTTGAAAGCGACATCTAACGAGATATTATTTATTCTTTTCGGTCTCGTTTGGATTACTTAAGAAACGAAGCCCCCTGAAGTCTTCTTTAAGACCTTTTCAGACTCTCTAAAATTGAAAATATTGTCAAGCGATCTTGTTGCCCTTCACGCTCATCAAAATAAAATTTAAAGGTACATCTATTCAGTGGTATTTTACCCCTTTTTCAGTCTGGATGGTTAATTTACGAATAAAGGTATGCCCTAGGAGATTTAGTTCTCTAGGAGAGTATTCTCAGGCATAAGTTTAACCCTTTTTCGGGCCTGAGGGACTAAATTTTCGAAAAAGGGCCATTCTCCTTGGTTTTGGTTTATCTCTTTTTCAGGCCTTGGAGATTATCTACGAAAAAGGAACCCCCCCAGAGTCCATAGTTAAGCTCTTTTCAGACTCCCTAAATATGAAAATATTGTCGAGTGACCGTGTTCCTTTCACACTCATTAATTGGTCCAGAAGGAATATCCTCCAAGATGATTTTTTTTTGGGGGGGATGTTGGAACATGTGGTTCTATCGTAAACCTCAGCTTGTCAGATGATTGGCTCGACGAATGAATAAATTGGTGGTTGACTATGTCGACTTAACGGATCACAGATCCGCGTTTTATGGATAGGTGCAACCGCCTTCACTAGATTTTGTTGGTTTTGGTCCATGACCAAAACCTATTTATATACAATCATTGTGATCGATCTATCATCATCTCAGATCATTAGATCATCTCAGGAGATCTTCTCTCACTCTCATTGACTGACTTGTGCTTTGGTTCTATGGTGTCTTTTGGCACCACCATTGTTGATCCAAATGGATACCGGTGGCCACGCACCTATTCCAACTGGCTCATCTTGGTAGTTTGGAAGTTTGGAATTTGTTTCCTAGTTTTTGGGTCCTAAACTTCTGGGGTCATTTTGAGGCCCTAAAAATAGTTTGCCACAGTTAAATTGTAAAATATTTTAGAGATTGATAGCATAATGTGTATTTGTCAAATATACCTTTCCAACGTGATATCGTGCGCCTAAAACGAAGATCGTATGTAAAAGTTACGACCCCGAGAAGTTGATGTACCAACTTACCCCAATAGGGCCCACATGACTTTTAGCGCTTCATCTCCTAGGGTTAGGTTTTTGGATGTCTAGAATTTTGGAATTACTGTTTATTGTAAAAAGGATTTTAGAGCCTCATTGTAATGATATTATTGTGAATGAGTGTAGTTGTCACATCTCTTCTTAGAGATAAGATACCACCATTCTAACAAGCTTGTTTCAGTCTACATTTTATAGTTTCAACATATTTCTTATTTAATAGAAGTCAAGTTTTATTGTATCTCTGTTATTATTCATAGTGTCTTTGTGTTAGTATTATGAATCTGTGTTTCATTTTGTTCCATTCATAAATCCAGATCAGTTGTATCAGAGCGGTCTACTCCTTGTCATTTTTAGTGCATGTCCTCGACGAGGTCAGGGTATAGAGAGTTGGGTTTCGAGCTTGTTTCTCTTGAGGACAATTGTTCTCGCACACCCAAGAAACCTTCCATGGCAGGCGAAAATAAAGACGATGGGACAGGAGATCCTTTCAAAATGTTACTCCAAGAATCCCTCGAGCGACAGAGGAATGAGATGATGGACAAATTTGCATAAATCCTTTGACGGTTACCGACAGGCAACACATTTACCTCAAGCGGAGGCGCCAACCCTTTCAAGGAATAGATCAATTTTGATATTCCTATATTTGAAGTTCAAATAGATGTGGATGTCGTAGATAAATTGTTAAACCTTCTAGAAGGGTATTTTTTTGTCCACAACTTTTTCAATAGAAAAAATATTACATTTTCACTCCTCAAGGTCGTCCCCCATGTCAAATATTGGTGGGAGACTTTCTGTGAGAAAAGGGAAATGGAGGGATCCACATTATTTGTAGTTTCACCAACTTGGGTTTCCTTCACGGATGTTATTAAGGAACAATACTACCTTGTTGGAAGTTATGACGACTTGCATACAGGATGGACCAGACTGGGAGAAGAAAGAGACCAAATAGTGCCAAAGTTCACCAATATCTTCCATACCTTGCACACCAAGCTGGGTATCAAATATTTTGACCAACATATGGTGCTCAAGTATCCTGATGGTTTACATAGATATATCCAGACATAAATGGAGTTTTTGGATATCTCATCCTTAGGAATGGCCTACCGATATGCTGTCAAAATCAAGCAGAAGCTTAAACAAATGACGTGGCACTTTGGGTATGGGAACCCCTCCCAGCATAAGCTTAAACAAAATATGCGGTAGTTTGGGTTTGGAAACCCCTCACAATAGAAGTAGGGCAAGGGCAACTCCAATCCGTAGAACAAAGGGTAAAGAAAATATGGACAGCCTCAGGAGAACCAGTCTAAGACGTAAACAAAGAAGAACAATGGAAAGACGAAGAAAGACACCAAGAAGTGGCACGACTTCCATAATATCCCCTGGCATAACACTCTTTATTACCACTCAAAGAAGTCATTGGTGGCGGAGGTGAAAGCCTATAAATTAGACACAGGGTCCAACTCATAGTCAGAACTAGAAAACGAGAGATGGATTATTGATGTGGAACCCAGTGCCACAATTGCTACCACCAAGATTCATCCCAGTGAACCTGATGAGCCAGAGGAAGGTGAGTGTCTCTTCCATTCACAGATGTGGGTGAAGGGTACTCCACTACACTTCATCTTTGATAATGGTAGCTAGAATAACCTCAAATCAGTGTATATCATCAAGTGGCTAGCCCTACCGACAATGTCGCACTCACATCCATACGCCATCAACTAACTCTTCCAAGGAAGTGATATTTGCGTCAGCCAACAATGTCTCCTATCCTACGACATCAAGCCCTTCAAAGATGAGGTAATGTGTGATGTCGCTCCCCCTGAATTTTGTGAAGTTATTTTTGGCCAACCTTATTTATGGAAACGTCATGTTGTATATGAGTTTAGGCCTCGCAGTGTTATTATTACTTTGAACAAGAAATTGTATAGGATACCTGAGGTAGTCCCACCTACTTCCATTTCCTTTATCTTTGCCAAGAAATGCAGGAAGGTCATCTCTCAGACTAGGAAGTTTGTATTCTTTGTGATTCGCTCTTAAAGTGAGTGAAAGTTTGCAACCACATCCATGGCCTCCACGACCAATCTCTCCATGTAACAGAAGCAAGAAGATAAGGTCGTGGAAGAATACAAAGACATCTTCTCCTCACCCATTGGGGTACCTCTACATTGTCAGGTCAATCATTCAATCGATCTAACCCCCAGTGCACCACTACCCAATGGTCCAGTTTATTGCCGCTCTTTGTTAGAAAATGAGGAGATCAAGCATCAGATAAAATAACTTCTCCAAAAGGGGCACATTTGACCCAACTGATTACCATGTGGAAGCTCAATCGTGCTTGTGCAGAAGAAATATGGGACCTAGCGACTCTGCATCGATTACTGGGCCCTAAATAAAATCACATTTAGGAACCAGTACCCGATTCCCCAAATCTACGATCTCTTTAACCAACTCAAGGGGGCCAAAGAATTCAATAATATTGATCTGAAGTCTAGTTACCATCAGGTCCCAATAGAGCATACATGTGTATGGAAAACTGCTTTCAAGTTCAAAGAAGGTCTTTTTCAAATGGTTGGTCATGCCCTTTGGTTTGACGAATTCCCCAACAACTTTCATGAGGATTATGGGTGATATCTTGCGGCCTTTCACAAATTATTTTGTGGTGGTGTATCTGGATGACATCCTCATATACATAAATACTTGGTTGAAACACTTGCAACATATTCAACAGGTTCTGCACACTCTACGACGACATAAGCTATACACAAATTTGGAAAAATGCTTCTTCAGCATGGATAGGGTCCAATACTTAGGTTACATTTTTGATGAGCATGGGGTGCATGTTGATCCCACCAAGATCCAGGTCATTCATGACTTCCTATCCCCAACCACACTCATTGAGCTTCAGATCTTTTTAGGCCTTGCCAATTTCTATTGCAGGTTCATGTTGGGATTCTCCCATATTGCATAGGCCCTCAACCAAGTAACTGGGGGTGGTGGTAAGGAAAAATTTGTATGGGGCCTGTCACAACAACAAGCATTCGATGATTTGAAGCAACACGTGTGCTTAACCCCAGTTCTCTCATTACCTGACCTGCAACAACCTTTTGAGATCGAGACATATGCTTCCGACTATGTTGTGGGTGCAGTTCTCACTCAACATGGACACCCCGTGACCTATCATAGTGAGACACTATCAGATGTTGTCCATAAGTACCTTACTTATGACAAAGAAATGTTCTCCATTGTTCAAGACTTCCACTAATGGAGGCATTACATTCTCATGAAGGAGACAGTCATCCACACAGATCATAAGTCGTTGCAGTTCATGCAGACACAGGGCAAATTGCAGAATGACTGCCATCAGAAATGGTTCACCTACTTGCAATAGTTCCATCCCAACATCAAGTATAATACATGAATCACCAATTGTGTCATTGATTGCCTCAGCTTCCCTCCAGTTGAGCACTCACCACGATGCTAAATTCCTACGACCACGAGACCTCTAGGTGGACCCAACTCTATGAGAGAGATCCTATCTTCTCCACCACCTATCAGATGTTGGGCGCAAACACAATTGGCATTGATTTCCATCTTCAAGATGGGATACTGTGCCATTTGGGCCATCTCTGCATTCCATCAAGTGAACAAGAAAATATTATTTGGGAAGCCCACTAAATTCGGGTGGAAAGACATTTCAGCGTCGAAAAGACAGTGGTAGTATTGTAGCAACATTTCTATTGGCCGAAACATCGAACGGATATTAACACCTATATCAAGTCCTACACGGCCCGCGCCATTGCCAAACTGACCATTAAGAAATAAGGCATGTACAACCCTCATCCTACTCTTGAAAGGCCCTGGGAATCCATCTCGATGGACTAGATGTCGGGCCTTCCTTAAACCAAGTGAGGAAATGACTGTGTTTTTGTGGTGGTTGATCATTTTTCTAAAATGGCGATTTTGGTCGCCTGCAAGAAGAGCATCACAACAGAGGCCATTGCCAAGATATTCTTAAAATGAGTATGGGTACATTTTGGGATACCACAAACCATCATCTCATATCAGGACAGTTGGTTCCTCAACACATTCGGGTTGAGCTTCTGGTCACTATTGGATACCAAGCTTACAAAATCCACTGCCTTCCACCCCCAGACAGATGGTCAAACCGAGGTCCTAAACTAGATGATCGTGCATATCTTGCGCATGTACAATTCCAAGCATCCCAACACATGGGTTGAGAGTCTTCCCTATGTTCAGCATAGCTACAATGGAGAACTACATAGATCAACCGAACACAACCCCTTTCAGGTGGGGTTGGGATTTCAACCATTAGGTCCCATGGATGTTTCACTACCCCTTGCGTCCACCCAGGCAGACTCATCCCATACTCAAACTGAAGACGACAAAGCTACTAGGTTTATTGAGTGGATCCATCACATTCACCAACAGGTTCATGATATTTTATATAAGTCCAATGCCAAGTATAAGAAACGCCATGATCAACACTTGGTGCCACACAAGTTTTAGGTGGGAGATAAAGTTTGGTTGCACTTGCAGAAGGAACGCCTTACGGGGTCCCATCAAAAGATTATTCCACTTTTCTATAGACCTTACACCATCACCAAGGTTGTGGGTGATAATTATTTTGATCTCAAGATTCCCCCCTTCCTTGGCTTGCATCCAATATTTAATGTTTACCTCCTTCGACCATATTTTCCACCATTATTGGACACCTCAGAGATAACAGAACAGTCGACACCAACATAGCTCAACATTGACTGCATGGAACATGCATACACTTTTCATATCACGGACACACAAATCAAGGGCACTCGCTAGTAGAGGATCCAACTTTATCAGGTTATCAAAGCAGGGCAGCTCCTACACCAAGGCAAGTGGCTCACCCGGGGCCAAATTCAACATAAATTTCCTCATCTGATGGGGTGAATCAACGCAATGGATACCATTGCTTCCTAAGGGGTGAGGATTTATCTATATGGATATCGATGGCCACCCACCTATTCCAACTAGTTCATCTTGGCAGTTTCTCAATTTGGTACTTTTTCCTAGTTTTTGGGTCTTGAACTTCTGAGGCCATTTCGAGGCCCTAAAAAACGTTTTTAGGGCTAGACATAGTCAAAATATTACTAGAGTCAAATTTTGATATCATAATCTGTAGTCCTCATATATACCTTTCCAACGGGCTATCATGCACCTAAAATGGAGATCGTATGCAAAAGTTACGACACCGGGAAGTTGATGTACCAACTTACCCCAACGGGGCCACATGACTTTTGGTGCTTCATATCCTAGGGTTAGGTTTTTTTATGTCTATTGTTTTGTAATTCATGTTTATTGTAAAAATGATTTCAGAGCCTCATTGTACTGATCTTCTTGCGAATGAGCTTATTCGTCACATCTCTTCTCAGAGATAAGTTGCCACCATCCTAGCAAGCTTGTTTTAGTCTGCATTTTACAGTTTCAATATATTTCTTATTTAATAGAAGTCAAGTTTTACTGTATCTCTGTTATTATTCACTGTGTCTCTGTGTTAGTATTATAAATCTATGTTTCATTTCATTCCGCTTATAAATCTGGATCAATTTCCTCTCAGATCCATTCTTCTCTACATTCAATCCTTGTTCCAACCAAGGAATCCATTTCTTCAACCATGCCTTCTTCTAGAGTTTACCATCCTCTAAATCCACTACCTCCCTAACATTTTTGGGATCATCATTAGTAATAGATAAAGAAAAACTTGAGAAAAATTCAGGTGGATTCTACCTTTATGGTTGCGTTCTTTCCCTAATTGATCTTCTCAATACCAAAGTCTAAGGTTCTTCTTCTTCTTCTAATTCATGTTCTTCTTTTGAGTTGAATTCTTCATCCTTCAAATCAAACTTAAGTTATCTTTGGTTCTTTTTCCCTTGGTAGGATTTCATGTTTGAGAACATACTTAACCTCTCTAAAAACAACATCCCAACTATAAACAATCTTCTTAGTTACTATGTTCCAAAGCTTGTAACCTTTTAAACCATGTTTATAACCAATAAATATACATTTTTTCATCTTTATTATCCATCTTACTCCTATTTTCCTTTGGAACATGTACATAAGAATCACAACCAAAAACTCTAAGATGTTTAAGAGAGGGACTTTTTAAGTGTCCACACCTCATGTGGAGTTTTGTCCACCTTGATGCTAATGAGGGTGAACAATTTACCAGGTAAAGTGCAGTATTTGTTGCCTTTGCCTAGATTTTCTATCCCAACTTGATACCATTGAGAATGCTTCTTGATTTTTCAATTAACATCTTATTCATCCTTTCTGCAACCGTATTATGTTGAGGTGTGTATGGAATAGTATTTTTCCTTGCTATTCTGCACTTCTTATAGAATTCCTCGAATTCATTCATGTATAACACTCCACCATTATTTGTCCTCAACACCTTTATTTTCTTATTTGTCTAATTCTCCACAAGATCTTTAAACTCTTTAAATTTTCCAAATCCCTTAGATTTATTTTTGAGGAAATAAATCCCTGTGTTCCTAGAGAAATCATTTATGAATGGAACATAATACACATATTTACCTAATTATGGAATAGGCACAAGTCCAAACAAATAATTGTGTACTAACTCTAACATTATGTTTTCTCTTGTAGCAACATATGAGAATCTTTCCCAATTCTATTTATCATATATGCAATTTTCACATAGATCAAAATCTAGTGTGGAATCACACATACCTTCAACCATACCTTTACCATGTAATGTTCAAAGGTTGTGATACCCCGGGTTGATTCTCTGGTTGTAAAATTATATGTAAATATGTTAAATAGGCTAGTGACTTAATTTTTTTTGTTAGGAAATTAAACTTTTCCACACTGAACCTAGCAGAAGAGAGGAAGAAAGATTTAATATAGAAAGTAAATGACAAAGAAAACACACAGTACACAGAGATTTTACCTTGGAAACCCAAATGGGAAAGCTAGCATTCCTTGAGCGTCTTCCTCTCTTGTTATGTTATTCATTCAGAATAAAAGTTTACATGCCTAACCTTGGTCCACACCTAATACTCAATCAACGACATACCTTCTTGTTTTACACAAGAACGACCCTATAACCAATTCGTCTTACATCTACATGACCAACAACCTCTAAAACATTTTCTCTAAAGATTAACTCAATATTATATTTTATAACATTACAACATGCCTTATTTATAGGATTTACAGTAGGAAAAACCCTAAAGAAAGGTGCCCAAAAAATAGTTACAGATCCATGAAAATCATTGGCTACAAATCCCACAAATATCGGGATTCAGTTACAATCGACAAGCAAGTTAGTTTACCAGTCGACCTCCATTCAGTCTTCAGTCAGTTTCCACACAATCGTCTATCAACCCCTTATCGATTGACCTCTTCGATTTGTTGCCAATTACTTCAACTTCAACTTTTCCTGGTTGATCCACCTTGACCTTTGACTTTCAATGCAAAGAATATAACAACCCAAAATTCTCCTACTTGTTGTCTTGTTTGTTGAAACTAGGAGATTCCTGAACTTTCGTTCACCAACCTACGGTAGAAAATCCCATTGCCTTTGTTCACCAAGAGAACTTCACAACACTCATAGACTTGTTCAAAGAGTCTGTTATGTTTTCCAATGTGTCTACTTTCTTCAGCAACACCTTGTTGCTTTCCACCATGTCTCTCACGACATGGTTTTGTACATCAATATGCTTAGTATTGGAATGATAAGTTGGGTTCTTTTCTAGAAATATTGTGCTTTGACTGTCACAACTTATCTTCATAGCTCTCTGCTCAAACCCGATTCATGAACACAACCTTTGCATCCATACAACTTATTTTCTTCCATGAGGGGTTGATATGTATTCAAATTCTTTTGTTGACAAGGATATGACGACTTGTCTCTTACTCATCCAACTGATTGCTCCAATGAAAATCTTGAACACATATCCATTGGTCAATCTTCGTTGATCTAGATCTCCAACCAAGTCGACGTTGACAAAGCCATGTACATCTAATTCATCGTCACCTCAAGGTTTTCCTTGGTATCATATAACATAGCCTTTTGTGCCACACAATTACTTGAATACTCTCGTGACAGTTTTCTAGTGCTCCTTTCCAAGTGTCGACATGTATTTCCAAGTGCATACCATTGCATATATTAGACTACCAACAACACTTTCCTAGGGAACATGTACCATGTCCTCTATTTCTTCTTGTGTCTTTGGACACTTTTCAATAGTTAGCCTTGCTCCCATAGGAATTGGCACCTTCATATTTTGCAATCCTGCATGTTGAAACATTTCAAAATTGTTTCAATATACTTCTTCTTTTTCAACCAAAGATTTCTAGCTACTCAATCTCTCTTGATCTCCATTCCCAGAATGAATTTCACTGCATTGAGATCCTTCATGTCGAACTTGGAGGATAGTTGATTCTTCACCTCCTTTATTGCGTTCATGTTGTTTCCAATCAACAACGTGCCATCGACATACAATGCTACATATATGAAACACCCACCTTCTTCTTTGGAATATATGTAGTGATCAACTTTGCTTCTCACAAATCCCAAACCAAGGATGTATGTGTCAAACTTTTGGTACCACATCCTTGGTGATTTATTTAGACCGTAAAGGAATCTTTTCAAATTTTACACCAAATATTTCTTTCCCCTTACTACAAATCCTTCAGGTTGTTTCATGTATATTTCTTCTTCCAGGTCCCCATGTGGGAACATTATCTTCACATCCATCTATTCTATTTCACCGAATTCGACTCTTTCAACTTGGGAATATCCTTTCGCTACCAATCAATATTTGAGTTTCTCGACTTGACCTTAGGTGTTCATATTCTTCTTGAATACCCACTTGCTACCGACAATATTTATTCCACTAGGTAATTCAACTAAATCCCATGTCTCATTATTATGCAAGGATTCCATCTCTTTGATCATGGCCTCCTTCCAAGGTTTACCCTTTACTAAGTCGACTACCTCCCTGACCGACTTGGGCCCTTTGTCAGTGGCAGTTAACACAAATGTAGAATGAAATTTGGGAAGACTATACCTTTCGACTAGTTTTCTTACTCTTTCTGACCTCCTTACAACCGAGGTCAATTTTTCCACCTCTTCCTCTGATTCAATTGGCTCATCTGAATCATCTTCTTTGTTCCTCAGTTCAAACTGCACCTTATTTGAATCATTCTCTATTTGAACCATCACTTCAGACTTGGACTTCCTTCTTACTTCTCTGAAGATCACATCTTGATTGGACATTGTTTTCCTTGACGTAGGATCCCAGAGCTTATATCTTTTTATTCCTTATTTGTATCCAAAGCAAGTGCATTTGACTTCCTTCTTGTCTAATTTTCTCCTCTTTTCCTTGGGAACATGCACAAATGCATCACAACCAAATAATTTGAGATGTGAGACTGAAGGATTCTTACCAGAACATACCTCATGTGGAGTCATGTCGACTAGCACCAATGAAGGAGACAAATTTATCAGATATTTTGCAGTGTCAATTGCCTTTGCCTAGAATTCTTGTGTGAGCCCAACACCACTGAGCATGCTATTTACCTTGTCCATCAAAGTTATATCCATTCTTTCAACAACTCCATTTTTTGGGGGGGTATATGGTGTGGTATTTTGGAGTGCTATACCACACTTTTTGAAAAACTGATCAAATTCCTTTCCACAGAATTCACCACCATTGTCAGTTCTCAACAGCGTAATCTTCTTATCTATCTGGTTTTCCACAAGAGACTTAAACTCTTTGAATTTATTGAAAACCTTTGATTTATTCCTTAAGAAACATATCCATTTCTTCCTAGAAAAATCATCTTTTAAGGAGACATAATACAGGGATCCACCAAGTGAAGGAACTGAAACAGGGCCAAACATATCACTATGCACCAATTCTAGAATCTCCTTTGCCCTTGTCACTCTATATGGGAACCTCACCTGACTTTGTTTTCCATATATACAATGTTCATAAAAGTTAACTTCTAAATTACATTCAGGAAAATCTTCGACCATAGCTTTTTTATGCATAGCTCTAAGTCCTTCTTCTCCAATGTGTCCCATCCTCTCATGCCAAATCATGGTCGGGTCAATTTGACAAAGACTTGTCATGTCGGGTTGAATCGACTCAGCCCAAGTTGAGTCAAGTCAAGTTGAAGTAGAGTCAACTTCAGGAACAACGAAGTTGTTGCACCCAATTGAGTCGATATTCCCTAATAACTTATATAGGGTTCCAATCCAAACTCATTTCATTAAGACCATCGCACCTCTGAAAATTTTGTACGTATCCTTTTGAAATAGAGTGTGCACCCCTGAATCACTCATGTTGTTGACAGATATCAATTTTCTTGCAAACCTGGAATATGTAGCACACCTATAAGGGTCCCACTCCTCCCATCCTATAGTATTATTCAGACTCTTCCCCGTCTGATAGATTTGGTTGTCGAGTCATCCCCCAAGAACACATATCCTCCTTCATATCATTCATATTCATAGAAACATTCTCTATGTGGTGTCATATGATAGGATTCTCCTTATTCGATCAACCAAACATCTATATTTGACTGTGTACTGGTCGATCCCAGGTACACATCACCTCCCTTATCTGGAATTGTCTTTCTCTTAGTCGATTGCTTCTCATTGGATCTTGTACTAACTTCCATTGCATTCAACTTTTAGTCCCTTTTGTAATGTCCATATTTACCACATATCCAACATATTCTCGTCGACTGAATAAGGGATTTAGATCTACCCTTCGACTTAGAATTTCTACCAGAGAATTTTCCTTTATCTTTGTCAATCAGTCAACCTCTCACCACTAATGCATCTTTGATCGATCCTTCCATGTTCTTCCTTCTCATTTATTCTAACAACAGATATGCAACCATGTCTTATAGCGCTAATGTGATTGAATTAATCCCTATATCCATGAATAASTTATCCCAAGAGTCTGGAAAATAACATAATAGGCTAATACATTTCTCCTCCTCGACGATTTTAATATCCATAGAAGATAACTTGCTTATTATGGTATTAAAAACATTTAAATGTTTAGTCACCAAAATCTCCCCACTCATCCTCAAAAGATACAATTTCTTTCTAAGGAACAACTTGTTTACCATGGATTTTGACTGGTACAAGCTTCCCAACTTGTCCCGCAGTTTCTTGGCCAAATCTTCACTTGAGACATACAACAGTGCCAAATCTACAAGACAAAGTCAACACACTCCTTTCCCTTCTCTCGATTTTCTCCCATTCTTCCCTCGACATACCCATCGGAATGGTACATGGACAAACTGTTTCCCATTGTTCTCGATCTACAAGGAGATATTCAATTTTAATTTTCCAAAGCTTAAAATTCCGGCCATTATATTTTTCGATCTCTATTATCGAGCTACTCACCATTCTTTAAGCACACCTTTAAATATCTCTGACTTATGAGTCTTACTGGACCTAGGGTTTAGCTCAGATCCAAGGTTGTTAAACCGAGCTCTGATACCACATGTTAGGAAATTAAACTTTTCCACACTAAACCTAGCAGAAGGGAGAATTGTGTGGGTGGGTTCTGGTAGTGTGTGAATCTTGGAGGGTGCCTAGAGACTCCATTAGTACAATTGGATTTCATGGAGCCATAGCTTAGAGACTTCTTATCTAGCTAGGTTGAAATAATTTTGAAATGTACAGTGTGTACAGAGATTGAATTGTAGTAATGTGGCTCAACATGGTGTTTGGGTCCATTACATAAGCCATTCTCTCCAATATGTCCCAGTCTTTGATGCCATAGCATTGTCTTTTCTCTAGAGACAATAGGGGTTCTATCTTATTCATTTCCACCCTAAGGAATAACATAATTGTTAAACTCATCGGTGATAATGATTCCCAACAACTTATACATAGTTCCATTCAAAACTCTCCTCATCAACACCATTGTGCCTCAAACCATTTTGCAGGTTTCCCTTTCAAACAAAGTATCTGCACCTACATCACTCATCTTACTTATGGATATCAAGTTTCTAGCCAACTCTAGAATGTGAAAAACCCTAGGGAGTGTTCTAATCCTTCCATCCTTGAGCAACAAATTGACTTTTCCACATCCATGATTTTGGTTGTCAATTCATCTCCTAGGAAAACATCACCTCCATTATACTTTTCATATTCACAAAGCCACTCCCTATGGGGAGTCATATGAAAATAAGCACCCAAGTCAATCATCCATACATCATGGTATGCATGTCTGCTTGAAGAAGCCGAGTACACATCCCCTCCTTCCTCTTAGGAAATATTTCCTCATGTGGAAGGAACATCATTAAATCCATTCCCTTTCTCAATGCTTTTAGATTTAAAATCCTTCTTATAATGCCTATTTTTACCACATTTCCAACATTTCACTAAGAAATTTCTTGGAGATTTAGATCTACCCCTAGATTTAGATCTCCCCTATGAGGAATTATTTGTATTTCTATCCTAGGAACAACCTCTTATAGATAAGACATCCATGCTTTGACTATCCATGGTTTTCCACCTCAGTTCTTCAGATAAAAAGGATGAAACCACATCATCAAACTTTAATGTGGTTGCATTACTCCCAATAGCTACAACTAGACTATCCCATGAATCTGGGAATGAACAAAATAAACTAATGCACTTATCTTCCTAAAAAATTATAATATTGACATACAACAACCAACTTACCATAGTATTAAAGGCATTTATATGCTCTGTCATAGAGTCTCCATCATTCTTCCTTAGGAGTTCCAAATTTTTTCAAAGGAAAGGTTTGTTTACTAGGGACTTAGACTAATACAAAGTCCCTAACATATCCCATAGCACCTTGGATGTAGATTATTTCGAGATATTCAATAACATTGAATCTAAAAGACACAGCTAGATTGTACTTTTTTCCTTCCTATCCAACTTCATACAATCTTATGTCAGCATATTTGTAGGTGCAGTACCAAGATCCAGAACAACCCACTATTCTTTGTGTACAAGAAGGTCCTCCATCTTGAGCTTCCATAGCTCAAAGATTTGCCCATTAAATTTCTCAATATTGATTTTAGAACATCGCACCATTCTCTTTCAACATGAGAATCACCATTGCATAGCTCCAACTAAGACTAGGTTTATCACAGACCCGAGATAAACTTGCCCTCTTAAAACAAGTTGAACCCTTAACAATAAAGGCATCCCCCCTAAATCTAGTAATCTCACTCTAATACCAAATGTAAGTTTAAACCTTTATAGTAAAATAATGCATATAGTTTATTTATAAAATAGAAAGAATAACAACAACATTCACACATAGTGCTCATAAACTTACCCTAGAAAGCCTTAACCAGGAAAACCAACAAACCATAGAGACACACTTTATTTCTCATTGTATTAACTTCACCAATTATAATACAATATATAGGATTTTGCGGCATCCAAAACTCTAATTCATTAACCAATATTAGATTACAACCCTATTTTCTTAACTGGAAATAGATTACAATGGGATGAAAAACACCAAAACAGGCAAAACATGATCCATATTTATGATGGAACAAAATGAAACACAGAAAAACAGAGATACGATAATACTCAATTGATCTGGATTTTATGAGCAGAACGAAAATGAATACAAATTATTATTATTCTTAACACAAAGACACAAGAATAACAGAGATACAGTAAAATTGGTTTCTATTCAATAAGAAAATGTGTTAAAACTGTAAAATGCAACGGAAAACAAGCTTGCTAGAATGGTGGCGACTTATCTCTGAGAAGAGATGTGACGACTAGGATAATTTGCAAGAACATGGTTACAATGAGGCTCTCCAAGGATTTTTACAATAAATAGGAATGTCAAAACCCTAGACATCCAAAAACCTAACCCTAGGAGATGAAGCACCAAAATTCATGTGGATCTCGTTGGGGTAAGCTACTACATCAACTTCTCGAGGTCGTAACTATTGCATACGATCTTTGTTTTAGGCGCACGATAGCATGTTAGAAAGGTTTATCTGAGGACTACACATGTTGTCGTCATACTTTGACTTTGTCTATGGTCTAATTGTCGCGATCCCTAAAAATGTTGTTTAGGGGCTCAAAACGACCCCGAAAGTCAGGGACCCGAAAACTAGGAAAAAACTACCAAACTGGAAAACTGTCAAAATGAACCTGTTGGAATAGGTGGGAGGCCATTGACATCCATTTGGATCAATCCTCCCCCCTTAGGAAGAAATGGACTCCATTGCATTGAGTTCTTGTTGGCCCTTAACTAAGTTTTGAGGGATATTGATCAAGTTTGACCTATTTTGGGACTTTGGCAGCCTATCGAAAGAGGAGCACAAGATGAAGCGGAGATCGCAGAATCTCAGCCCATTTTTTAGTCCTTTTTGGGTTATGGGATTATTTAATGGGAATGGGATTTTGACCCATGGGTTTACCCATGTTTATGCCTATTTTGTAAAGTATAAATAGATGTCTAGGCAATATAAGAAGTGGAGGTGTCTATGTGATAAAGCCCGATAAGCTAAGTGTTAAGTGCAATTGTGGTTTGTAAGTGCTTTGTGCATAACTAGGAGAGACTTGTAGAGCTAAGTGCAAGTGGTTGTAACAGACTGTTGAAGGCTTTGTGTTATAACGCGAGGAGGGAGGATCTAGCGAGGTGCACATCTCTCTTGTCCTAAGCAGAGTAGGATTTTGGTGGCTCTGTACTTGTAAATAATTAACTGAAGGCAATAAAGAAGAAGAGTTGGTGGACATATCCCCAGGGTGGTTGTGAACCATGTAAATATTGTGTTGACTTTCTTTGTGCTTTGTCGTGATGTGTTTATGTATTCTCTAGCTAAGTGCTTTGATAGAGATAGACAAATCTGCTTATGCTTTGTGTTAATGATGTGGAAGAATGTTAGATCTGACCTCTATGAATGTGCTTAGTTCTTGATCTACTAGATCTAATCTACCTGTTTATGATAAGGTACTTATATAAATTAGATCTGGGTGAATGCTACGATGCTCTGTTTTATCTGCGAAGTACGTATTGGTCAAGTATTGATGAATGTTAACTGCTAAGTGCTCTATTTAGTGTTACAATCATAGATCTGTGTCCCAGATAAGGTTGCAGACACCTAAGTACTGCAACCACCCTTGCCTCTACCTTGGGTGAGAGTTCATCTACTTCGCAAGTGTTGCCGAAAGGGTCGGTAGTTAGGGTTTTGTTGGTGCATTGTTGTAGTGTTGAACCCTGGGTCTACCCCTGTGCCAACAAATGGTTCCATTGCCGGGACCTGAAACTGTGATTGTTGGGAACTAAGGAAGAAGAAGCTTTGTGCAAAGATCTGATCTGAAATTGTGAAAGCTCTATGCGTAGATCTATTTCTCTAGTGTGCAGTACTCTACTAGTTTGGCAAGTTCTGTGCTAAGGAAAAGAGGTCAGATCTGAAGAAAAGAAGTAAGATTTGAAAGTTGTACGCTCTGAAGAAGGTAAAACCGAGTATTTCTGAAGAAAAGAGGTAATATCTGCAAGTTCTGTACTCTGATAAAGGTAAGAATATTGAAAAATTTCTAGATCTGAAAGCTTTGTGCTCTATAGAAGTAAGATTAGTGGAAGTGTTTGTTTCAAAAGTATGAATCTAGGTATGTTTGATAGATTATGTCCTAGCTTGAAAACTAGGGTATTAATAGATGAAAGAGGATTTGATATGAGTAGAGCTGATAAAAATAGTGAAAAATATGTTATACCTATGCATAGAAAGGATATTTGGACTAATAAGTGTATGCAGGATCCTAGAAATATTTTTTTGTAGGTTAGCTACCATGATCCTAGTGCGCAGTACAGAAAAGGCTGGGGATCATTTAAACGAACGAGAGGATTAACCCTATGTTACAGTTGTAGAAGACCGGGGCATATTGCTAAGTAATTCCCTGGGGGAAGACCTAGTTGTCTTTGTTGTAAATCTATGGACCATGAAGTATTGGATTGTCCTAGAATGATTTCTAAGATTGAAGGAATGAACATGAGACAGGAAAATCCTAAGGCAGATCTAGAAACTAAGATTATGAAAGAATCAGAGACTATATTACTGCAAATAAAATAAACCCTGAATGCTCACCGACATATCAACTTATCAGAGATTTTCACAGAAAAAGAATGCCTTGAAGCAAGAATAAGAGACTTTGACATTGATTGTGTTTTGGATAAGGAAACACAGGTGAATATCATGACAAAGAGAACGTGGGAAGCTATAGGGAAGCCTGCTATGATTCCTTCACTAGGAGGAATAGGTCTATTCACAGGAAAGTTGATAAACCTATGTGGAAGGCTCACCCGGATACTTGTGAATGCCAATGGAACTTTGACAGAGGAAGATTTTGAGATTATTAAATTTATTGAGAACAATTCCCCATTTACCATGCTACTAGGAAAACCTTGGATTGAAAAAGATCAGACCATAAGGCAAGAAGAAGAAGAAGTTTTAGAACAGAAGAAGCAAGATTTAAAATAATTAATGACTAGAAGGATCACACACTTGATTGAAGAACATAAGAACATATCAAATCCATTTAACACCGGAGACCCAGATGTTGAAGTTGCAATAACACTATAAGAACCACTGAATATTGAAGTACCTATTCCACATGAAGAAGAAGGGTTACCCTTGAATCTTAGGAAAGTATCTCAACAACGCGAAGTCACTATGTCAAAAGAAGATAAGAATCAGAATGGAAAAAGACATACCGAGACAAAGATCACTAGAAAGAAGGCTAGAAAGCTAAGTAAGAAGAGAGCTAAGATCGACAAGTTGCAGAAGGTTCCAGAGGAATCCTTGCAGAAGAAAGATTTGCAAAATTGGAGCTTCGTCGGGATATCAGAATAGTGACACATGGCACTTCGCCGTGGTGAAGAAATATAGTTGTTGGGGACGTTATAACCATTCGATAGACACTCCGAATAGGCAAAAAGGCAATTATGGTTCATCATCAGACCATTTGACCATGCCATAAAGGACAGAACAAAGTTAATGAAGGCTTCATACCCGTTGCAAGTGACCCGTTGTCGAGTTACCTATTTATCCCGTCGCCCCACGCACCGAGAACACTTTTTCCAACTGAGAGTTTGAGCCTGCAAACTAAGTCAATTTTATACAGTGATCATTTGACTCTTGTTGTCTATCCTATTGCAGTGTCTAGAGTTATTCCTCGAACCCGAGATTATTAAAGCCTAGTGCGTATGTCGGACGAATTGAGTGTTGTAGAGAGATTTGTTGAAGAAGTTTTGATCAACCTCATGACTGAAAGAGTCATGTCGATGTCTACAAGTGTACAAGCATCGTCGACGAGAGGACTGACATCCTCTCCATCCACTTCTCATGGAGCCAGACCATCACGACCATCTAATGAAAAGTGAACCAAGCACAGGGATGATCTAGCGAATGCCAAGTTCATCCCAACTATACTACCCACCTATATTCCACCTCTGAGGGACGTGATAAATCGATACAGCGTGCCCAGATATTTTTACTACACCTTGGTCATTGCGTACCTCCCGAAGGGGATCCATGCAGTTCGAGCAGAACAAGATAAGATTGCAGTGTTGAATTTCAGCGACTTCAACCTCAGAGATCGCAAAGTTTACAGCATGCTCGCCCCACATAAGTACTTGACTAGAACTAAAGGGAAAAACTTGAATATCGTCCCTCAACAATGGACTATGGACCTCGCGCAGTCCACCCTGCTTAACGTCATGAAGGTTCCCCACTTCGGATGACACCAGGAGGTGAATCCATGCATCAAGCTACTGTTGTCTTGTTACCATGGCGGCTATTTATGGTTAAACCATCATATAATAGTTGATCCGGTGCTGATCAATCAGATCACAGGGTTAAGTATGCAAGGACCTGATCCCCAAGAGTTTTACCCCGAAAAAGCCATGGACCGCGCTCTTTCACAGAATATCAAGGAAACCTATGGCGATGTAGAGAAGGGAACGTGAGGCTACAAGGTATCTTATATATAGAGAGATGCAGTGCGCCTCGCCTGTCAATTGATTGCAGGGAAATTAGTATGAAAA
>SNQJ01S0075072.1:5441-22530 GCA_010110895.2 Picea sitchensis
ATGATGGACAATTGTGAGAATCCAGTTGTTCATTTGCTTACAAAAGCTTGCTAAAATTTAGAAATGGATTTGTTCCTATTGACTCGATAGGATGGTTGAGTTCTCATTTTGGCAGCCAACTTGTACTTTGTCACTTTCCTTTAGGAGGATCAGTTCCTATTTGCCAATTTCAACATTTGACTATTGTGCTGGAATCACGACAATAGGTAGACTCAAAATTGTGGAAACATAAAGTATTTTAGGAAAATTTGTGATAAAGAACCATCCTTTTCTCTCAAACCTTAGCTTATTTTAGAAAGCAAATTGTAAGAGACTTAGTTTGATGTGTTACAAACAAAACCCATGTCATGGATTTTTCAAATTCATCTTCATCTGCTCGAAAATTGGGACGGAAGTTGGTTGTTTCAAAACTGATGCTAATTTTGGTATGTACACTTATCTCGTACTGGAGGTCTACACGTGAAATATGGGTAAGGTTTGATCCACCCAAATCCATGTCTTCGATCTTAGCAACAAAATATGTTTTGGATTTCCATGTGGAGTGCACTGGTATGCCAATCTTGGAATCTCAGCAACAGTGTCATATTTCGCTTGTAGTCACAACCATGGTGAGAAATTGCAGCCATTGTCAAAAGTTGCAGCTACTGAAAGGATTCCATTGTAATTTCTCTTTATAGAAATGTTAGTGCATAATCATAACAATTTACTTAAGAAATATGCAAGAATAGTATAAAAATGGGATATGGGGAAAGATTCATACCTTAATGAAAAGTAAGGCAAACTGGATAAGGAAAGTATAAAAAGGAAATGATTAATGAAAAATTATAAGCAAACAGGTATTAGACAAGTGTTGAAAGTATGCCAATTTAGGAACCCATCATCTCCCCCACAGTGTATTGTGTTCGTCCTTCCACCCAACCATAGGCTTAGAAGAATTCATTATTAGTTCTCTGGCCACCCCCGTGCCAAGCCATGATATCAACGGGGAATTTATGCCAATTCTCAATGATCCTTTGTCCTTCACATCGTTCGCGAGGTTTATCAGGTGCTTCCTCAACATCAAGCTCGTGGCCTCCTACTCAGTTCCCGTTTTCTACAAACTCTTCGAGATCTTTCTCTATGTCACGACATCAACGAGGTTTATCGGATCCTTTCTCGGCATAAATCCTCTGGCCTTCGACTCGTTCTCTGCTGCCGTGTTCCTTTCCTTCTCCACTCTTCTATTTACATTCCCTTGTGTGCCTTTCACTCACCTCCCTCCTATCATGTTTCCTCCTGTCAGAAGGAAACCCTGGTTAGTCTGGGTCTTCTGGACTTTGTGGTACTTCGGGCTGACCTTCTACAGCTAGACCATGATTCCATTCATGGGGGTGGTTGAGGGTTCAACCACCGGTCCTTTTCTTATTAACTATTCTCTTATCTTTTTCACGTTCTTTCCTCTAGTGATATCATGTCTAGTACTTTCAAGGCTTCACCCCCGCAGTTAGTTATTTGGAAATTGAACAATAATACGTTTACAATGTTCCCATGCCATAGCATGGTAATCCTAATTAATGATTAATTACAAGTTGGGGGAAACATTGGGGTTACAATTCCCTCCCCCTTAAAAGGAACATCGTCCTCGGTGTTCTTTCTTAGTAACACTTGTCATGCCTTTCTCATTCAGCCACTTCATAGGTCTTGACCTTCTTTCTTGGTTAGGTCCTTTTTTAGACTCTTAATATTTGTCACCTGCCTTCAATAATTCTTGGAAAACAAGAACATTAATCATAGTCTCATGTGAAAACATTTTATTGTTGCATAAAATTTCTAGTAAAATTTCATAATCTACCACAATACTTATCTGCGCATTTTATGGATTTGTATCCACATGGATGTCTTGTTATCTAGAATCATTTTTTTTTCCCCTTGAAATACCCATTGTGTGCATGATCCCAATCAATAGTTTACAATAACTATCAGAGTCTCCTCTTCTTTGCAGTCACTCACCCTCCAGGCCCAGGCTTAGGCATCCCCTTCTCTGTTATATAGTTCTTTGGGAGATACATCTTTCCTTGCCAAGGTTTTCTCGCACATGAATAATCCCAAAGAATTTATCGAGCTTTACAGTCAAGGTGTCCCTCAAAATTACTCTGTCGGGGTGTCCCTCCTGCTTGTGTTACCTCAACACAACATATTCCAGACGATCATGGCTTACCACAGGGTTCTCATGGCTCAACAGTAGGCATTTTTCATGATTTTTGTCTTGACGGCCTTCATCTATCCTTTCTGGAAAGATCTTTTATTCTCACCTGTATCACAGGTATACAAAAATTCATGGGACATCATCATAAATTCTAAATTCAGAATTTTCTTATAAATATGTCACCCACATATTTCCAAATTCCACATTTTGTTTTCAGATGTGTTCCACACAGAACCCGATCCACCAATTATGAGACTTTCCTTCCCAGAGCAGTTTGGCTCGACAAGAAATTTTGGTCTTCCTTATGGGCTTACAACACTGCCATATCCAAGACCACTTTGCTTCTTGCACTTTCAACTTCAATCAACCAAACAAATTGTTAGTTTCCCATGCACATATATTTTCACTGCACCTTTATAACATCATCACAAACAATTCTTAAATTGTGCATGCTAATAGTCAAATCACTTTCATCTATTCAATGATACAAAGAAAAAGGAAATTTCATTCCTTACACATGCATCAATTCAGTATATCAACTTTTCAAAATGAAAATCAAATATCAATTGAATTTAATGAATGTGCCAACATTCGTGGCCACATTCATACCCAATGCACCCTTGCATCGATTCCAAGTTATCACTTTTTAGGGGGCCATTCATAAGGGCCATTTTGTACACTACATAATTTTTTAAGTTGGTGATGCATATAAATATCTTCCTCCAAATCCCCATGGAGAAAAGTTGTTTTTACATTTAATTATTCAAGATGCAAATATTCTACTACCACAAGACTTAAAATAGTCATAATTGAAGTCATTTTAACAATAGGAGAAAATATTTCATTAAAATCTATACCTTACTTTTGTGCAAACCCCTCTACAAAAAGTCTATCCTTGTACCTTTTGTTGCCTCCATCTTCTTCCTTCAACTTGTAAACCCATTTATTCTGCAATGCTCATTTTTATGCAGGCAACTGAATCAAGTCCCAAGTCTGATTATTTTCCAAGGAGTCAATTTCCTCTTTCATGCCTTTCTCTCACTTCTTTTTAGTTTCTACCTGCATTGCCTCTTCATAACTTTCTAGTT
This sequence comes from Picea sitchensis, assembly GCA_010110895.2. NCBI lineage: Eukaryota > Viridiplantae > Streptophyta > Pinopsida > Pinales > Pinaceae > Picea > Picea sitchensis. The sequence goes on from SNQJ01S0075072.1 coordinate 8,715, forward strand.
CACCAGAATCAGTCAACAATAAATAATACAATGAAGGAGTGTATCGTTCAGGGGGTCTACTTAACTTGGTAGATATTCTAACAAAACTTGTGGGAGATTGAGGTATGTGTTGCTCCTGTTGTTGTACATTTTGATTTTTTGGTACCTTTGGAATTTATTTTTCAGTGATCTCATCAAGCACCGTGTATTCTGATTTTTCTTTTTCTTGTTTATTTCCCTGCAACTGATCTTTGCACATGACCATATCATTGAATATCACATCTCTACTCCTAATGATTTTGTGATTTTCATAATCCCATAAGTGATAACCAAAATCATTAACATTGTATCCAATAAAGGCACTCTTCTTGGATTTTTCCTCAAGCTTTGCTCTATTTTCTTTATCAATATGGACAAATGCTTCACAACCGAAAGTCTTAAAAAAAAACAGTTTACCCTTTTACATGTCCATGCCTCCTCTAGAATTCCACCATCCAAAGAGCTTGAAGGGCCTCTATTTATTAAGTAAACAACAATATCTACAACATCTGCCTAGAACTATAAGGGCAACCCAGCATGCAATCTCATACTGCTTGCACGCTCCATGATTGTCATGTTCATCCTTTCTGACACACCATTTTCTTGTGGTGTTCATGGAATTGTTTTCTCTCTACGAATCCCATGGTATGAACAATAATCATAAAACTCCTTGCTGCAATATTCACCTCCATTGTCTGATCTAAGACACCTCAACCTTTTTTTTTGTCTCATTTTCAACCAAATATTTGTATTTCTTAAAAGTATCAAAAACATCATATTTTTGTTGAATGCAATAAACCCAAGTTTTTCTAGTTGCATCATCAATAAAAAGTAACATAATAATTAGAGCCACCAAGAGATGATACATGAGCTAGTCCCCATACATATGTATGCACAAGCTCTAACCTTTCACTCTTCTTTTCTTTTCCGACTCTGAGAAATATGACTCTCTTATGTTTTCCATAAACATAATGCTCACAAAAATCCAAATCAATTTGTTTAAGATCTGGCAACAAATTTATTTTGTGAAGTATTTGCATCACCTTCTCACTCATGTGTCCAAGCCTATGATGCCACAATGTTGTATCCACTCCTGTAGAATCTAAAGAGATAGAAGAATCAGTATTAACAGTACATAAATACAATGTACCTACCTTCTCTCCTTTTGCTATCACCAGTGATCCTTTGGTGACCTTCTGTGCATTCTTTGTAAATATAGATATACGACCTTCACTTGTCAACTGCCCTATTGAAATTTGATTTTTACTTAGACATGGAACATTTCTTAGCTCTTTCAACAACCATTGGTTTTCATTCTTTTTCTTTATTTGTACCTTACCCATTCCAACAATTTTGCATGGTGCATCATCACCCAAATGAACCTATCCAAAATCACCTTGAGCATAATTTAGAAAATGTTTCATATGGGGTGTGGCATGAAATGAAGCCCCTGAATCTACTACCCAAGACTCAGAAATATTATCTACAGAAATAATTAAAGAATCTTGTAACACATCACCTATTACATTTGCTTCTTGATTTTTCTCTTGTTGTCCATCTCTTTGTTTATGTGGAGCTCTATAGTCTTTCTTCAAATGTCCTTTCTTTCCACAATTCCAACAGTCTATTTTTCCTAGTCTAGATTTGGATATGCCCTTCCTATAATTCTCGTGGTTCCCTGAGCCCTTTCCTCTATCATTTTGTCTTCCCCTGTTATCCATATTTAACACATTACCTGATGTCTCACCTATGCTTTTCCATCACATTTCCTCTCTAAGGATAACACCAACAACTTCATAAAATTTTAGAGTGTTTGAATTAGAGACATAGTTACTTACAGCCATGACGAAGCCATTCCATATTTCTATCAATGAGCACAAGATTAGAAGAGCCCTGACCTCATCATTAAAGTCCACTTTTATAGAACTTAGCTAATTGATAACTGTATTAAATTCGTTTAAATGATCTGCAACAGACCCACTTTATAACATCTTCATATTAAATAATCGCTTCATTAGAAATACCTTATTGGACGCCGAGGGTTTTTCATATAGTTTATTCAATGCATCCATCAGTTCCTTCATTTTCTTTTCTTTTGAAATATTGAAAGCCACCGACACTTCCAGGCTCAGTCGTATCATTCCTAGTGTCTTTCTATCAAGAACCTTCAATTCTTCGTCCTTCATGGTCACCGACTTCTTTGTTATTCCGCCCAATGGTAGGAATAGATGTTAGTTTTTTAGCTCAAGAGGTACTCTGCATGTTTTTTCTTGTATGCAGATGTTACCTCATATTTACACTACCAGGCACTTAACTTTGTAATAGTTTTTATAAAGTTGTTTTAAATGGTTCTTTTATTAAAGTGACATTTTAATAAAGTGTACCTTTTAATTTTAAAGTGACTTTATTTTCATAAAGCACTTATGTAATAAAGTGAAATCACTTTAATATTTCAAGTGATCCATTTTGGAGGGAATGGATCATGACCCTTGATCTTGAGAAAGGCAAGATCTAATCTTGGCCTTTGGATTTAGGGTTGGGGAAGGTGAAAAGACACTTTGGGGGGGAAATGTCATTTTCAATTTATAAAAGAATGCATTGGGTAGTGTGCAAGAGATGTTGAGAAGACATCGAGAGGAGATTGACAAAGATTTTCTAAGTTAGCTTGAGAGAGGAAAGAGGGAACGCTTCCCAAGATTTTTAGGGCACGAATCCCAAGAAATATTTTCTGTGATTTTTGGGCCGTATTATTTTTCTTCTATGGAAGGTCGTACTGTATGGATCCATACAGTCTATACAATTACGTATAGTTTGTACAACTGTACGGAATTGGCACGAAAATCGAGGCAGTTTTAGGCACGATTTTCGAGGCAGATTTCAGATTTAAGTTGGTTGTTTCTAGGCCGTACGAAACAGTCTATACAGTTGACTATGGGCACGGAAAATGAGGTACAAAAGAGGTCGTACAACAGTATGAATTTGGCATGTTTTTCAAGGTAGAATTTATTGGGACAGTTTTGGTGTTGTGAGGTATTTCTCTTGGTTGGAAATGTGGTTTTGCTGTTGTAATGTACTTTCCTAAAAGTTTAATAATATCTCTCTCTCACGCGTTGGGTTTCCCTACATTGGGGTTTTCCCTGGCATTTGCCTAAATTTCTGTGTGTTATGGGTTGTTGTCCACTATGTTATTTCCACTGCTATTTTTCTTAGCAATGTCTATTTCTGCTTATGGTAATTTCTTAATGAGGGTTTAAGGCATTTATGAAATTTATGAAGACATTTATCTCTAGGTTGCTAAGTGTATGACATAAATTTCATTTGTTGATTTTTGTCATTAAAAATCTACATGGTATCAGAGATTGTCTCTGACAGTGGGCAGTGTGATTTTTGGGCAAAAGGGTGTGATCGTTTTCCTTGAGTTGTGACAGGGAATATGGATACAAGCATTAGATATGAGGATCGGTTGGATGGCATTTCCAAATATTTGCAGTGGAAGGTTCGATTGTCAGTTGTTCTCAAGGAGAACAAAATTTATAACTATGTCAACTCTGTTGTAGCAGCTCCTTCAATAGATCCTATTGCTTTGGACTTGCATGAGGTCAAGGAAGCCAAAGCTCAAAGGATTATTCTAGATGGGGTGAATGATCACCTTATCCCACACTTGGATGAGAAAAAGACTGCTAAGGAGATGTGGGATGCACTTCAAAACTTGCTCGAGGCGAAGAACAAGAACCGAAAGATGGTCTTGAAAGCTAAGTTGCACGATACCAAGATGGGTAAGGAGGAGAGTGTCTCTTCTTATCTTACCCAGGTATCTCAAGTAAAAGATGAGCTTACAAATGTTGGAGAGGTCATTACGAATTCTGAGTTGGTGAGGATAGCCTTAAATGGCTTCACCAAAGAATGGGAAGTCTTCGTGAAGTGTGTAGTGGGATGTGAGCACCTACCATATTGGAGCATACTGTGGGATGATTTCACTCAGGAGGAGATCTGAGAAAGATCTCAGAGAAGTGAACAGAAGATATACATAGTTGATGAGAATGTTTCTCTTGTTGCAAAGAGAAAGAAGAAAGGAAGTTTCAGAAGGGACATGAGTAAAGTCAGATGCTATTGTTGTAACCATTTGGGGCACCTTGCCTCTCATTGTCCTGAGAGGAAGAAGAAGACAAAGTCATAGGGGCCTAAGAAAACTGCTACAACAACCATGGAGGACTTTGCTTCAAAGTACGAAAATGAATTTTCTTTGGTGACCCTAGCTTCCAGTGTCGACAACGGAGGATTTGGAGGTGATATCAGATGAATTGTGGACAGTGGAGCCTCTAGCCACATGATGGGAATCTGGCGAGTATTCCTAGATTTCACAGAGATTGGTCCTAGCCAACAAGTGGTAAATGAAGGTGGTATGGAAAAATTTGTACGTGGAGTTGGGAATGTTAGATTCCAACTCGAGTTTGGGGTACTCTTGGAGCTTGATGGAGTTATCTTTGTTCTAGGATTGAGGGTTAACTTGCTCTTAGTCTTAGCCTTGGAGGATGTAGGATATTGCATATTTTTCAAGAGGGAACATGTATTTATCTACATGCATGGAGTGGACTCGGTAGATTTCCAGCTGATCGGTAACCGGGTGGACAGGTTGTACATGTTGAGAGGACAACCTTCAATGTATGATTCATCGTCAGATGAGGAGACTGAGGAGGCTTCTGAGACTGCGGTGGCGCCAAGATTTCAGCCTTGCATTTCGAGAGAAGAGAGTGAGTCTCTTCTGAGCACTGGTAGAAGGCTCAGTCAGGTTGATTGAACCAATGTTGAAGATGAAGTGAGCTCAGGATTCCAAGATGTTGCCAGAAGAAAATCTTCTAGTTCAAGTTCTATGCAAATATTCAGGATGGCTCCAGGTTCAGAGGGAGATCCTACAAAGCACAGTATGATGGAACCAGATGATGGAGATGGTAGCGAGTACATCCCTCGCTAAGAGGGAGTGTTAGATTTTTAGCTCGGGAGGTACTCTGCATGTTTTGTCCTGTATGCGGATGTTACCTCATATTTACACTACCAGGCACTTAACTTTGTAATGGTTTTTATAAAGTTGTTTTAAGTGGTTCTTTTATTAAAGTGACTTTTTAATAAAATATACCCTCTAATTTTAAAGTGACTTTATTTTCATAAAGCACTTATGTAATAAAGTGAAATCACTTTAATATTTCAAGTGATTCATTTTGGAGGGAATGGATCATGACCCCTGATCTTGAAAAAGGCAAGATCTAATCTTGACCTTTGGATTTAGGGTTGGGGAAGGTGAAAAAACACTTTGGGGGGAAAATGTCATTTTCAGTTTATAAAAGAATGTATTGGGTAGTGTGCAAGAGATGTTGAGAAGACATCGGGAGGAGATTGAGAGAGATTTTTTGAGTAAGCTTGAGAGAGGAAAGAGGGCATGTTTCCTAATATTTTTAGGGCACGAATCCCAAGAAAAAATTTATATGATTTTTGGGCCGAATTATTTTTCTGTTGTGGGAGGTCGTACTGTATGGATCCATACAATTCTGTACAGTTCGTACAGTAGTACGGATTTGGCACAAAAATCGAGGTAGTTTTGGGCACGATTTTCGAGGCAGATTTCATATTTTTGTTGGTTGTTTATGGGTCATATGGAATAGTCTATATAGCTGACTGTGGGCACAAAAAAAAGGCACAAAAGAGGTCATACAACAGTACGGATTTGGCACATTTTTTGAGGTAGAATATTTTGGGACAAGTTTGGTGCTGTGAGGTATTTCTCTTGGCTGGAAATGTGGTTTTGTTGCTGTAATGTACTTTCCTAAAAGATGAATAATATATCTGTCTCTCTCTCATTGGGTTTCCCCAGATTGGGGTTTTCCCTGGCATTTGCCTAAATTTTTGTGTGTGGGTTGTTGTCCACTGTGTTATTTCCGCTACTATTTTGCTTAGCAGTGTGTATTTCTGCTTATGGTAATTTATAAATGAGGGTTTAAGGCATTTATGAAATTTATGAAGACAATTATCTCTAGGTTGCTAAGTGTATGATAGAAATTTCATTTGCTGATTTTTGTCATTAAAAATCTACAATAGATCCTTCTGATATAAATAATTTTCCATTTGCATCTTCTATAACTGGTAGTTTTGGTCATTAAATTTCTTGACCCTAAACTTTCCATGTTTCGCCATTGCTCCCATTTGAACCAGGAACCCTCTTTTCTTGCGAGTTACCTTTCGCTTTGATACCAGTTGTTAGAAAAAACAGGATTGTGGAGAAATAAAATAAAACAAATGTGGAAATAAAACATAGAAGATACACAATACAATAGAGACATAGATATACATGGTTCACCTAATGTGGGTTATGTCCACCAGATAAATTGCCAATTCCTTCCTTTTTATTTTCCATCAAAATGAGGGGATAAAACCTACAACACACCCGTTGTAACTTCCTCTTCTTTCTCTCACAGTCTCCTCTCTTTGAATACAATATTCGCAATAATCCCCATTCGCAATACAATTCCATCATAAAAGAGGGTTTCCTTCTATGGAAAAAATCCTTAAAATTACTTCTACTGTCAGATTTGCAACCTTATAATGAACAGTCCATATTGATTATGAAATTACAATATTTTACAAGGCAATGTTTCCACAAATTTCGCTTCGGGGGCACTTCCCCTGAATCCCCCNCAGGTGGGGCTACAAAAATTTTCTCCGCCCCCCCTGGACCCCCTCTGGCGATAGTTGTGGGGGGGAAGCACCCCCACACCTCGTCGTTAGGGAATGGGGTGCAAGCAGGACTAAAAAAAACCTTTGAATTAGGAAGATAATCAGGCTCCACAACCAACATGATGCATGACTAACTATATCGGTCATAGTGCAAAAAGAGGGGAGATTGTCATCTAGTCATCCCAAGGAACATGTGTCTCATGATAGCACACCAATGTGCGGGCCACTTGCCTAAAAAACCGAAGAAAATCACGAGGCACACCCACAACTTGTCATTGTAATTGGTGAGGGACGTCATGCATCTACATCATTGGGACACCCATGGTTAATTCCCCAATGTTCCTCTGCACCTCGTGGATATTTTCAGTAGCATCATTGTCATCCTCTCCTTCCTCTTGTTGTTCTCATCGTTGACTCCACGACAGTTGTGGTTTATTCCTGTTGTTGCATCGGTCCTACATTTGTGTCGTGACAAAATATATTGATTAGTTATGCTACACAACAAAAGAATACATATTTCAAAACTCCAAAAATATTATAAAACTTTAAAAATTACAAAAATGTTCACATTGTCACTGGTTCTTATCGAGGTCACCCCACTAAGCTCCGAGGGGTTGTGCTAGCTCTGTATCATGTTGGAAGTTGTTCCCTTCATAATGGAATTCCTTGATCATGATGGTCTATTCATCCCACCAATCAAAGAAATCGTGACCATAGTGAATTTCCATCACACCTCCCATGAAATGGGCCATATAATCAGTCCATCTCATCATCTTGTGCTCACTTGTCCCAAAAAAAGGTGTTGAGATGTAGGCTCTCATATGTTGTATCCTCTCTAGGAAAAATGATGTGAGGATTGAGTCATACCCAATTGTCTTTTTGTGAACCTATCTTGCATCTGGTAAACTAATCCCTCAAGCTTACCAGAAAACCAAAACACGAGTCAAACATGGTTGAGTTTAGGAATTTGAGAGAATACTAGATATGACCCTTTGATTCCAAGTGGGGGCTTGTAGATCCCACCACCTGAGTGAGAGTGTGCAGTGGTACATCCACCATGTCTTTGATTGGTAGTTTGTTGTTTCTCTTCCTTTCTCCAGAACCTAGTATTTTATGATATAATCATTGATGGAATGAGAAAATTCACCTATCTCACCCGACAGGATCATCAATTCCACATGCTACGATAATGCTATGATAAAGTAAATTTCCTCTACCTCTATGTTCAATCTCTTGTCACCAACTTGGAAGCACTATTAGTCGGGATCTCAAAAATTAACTAGTGCATCCAAAAGCATCACTTTGGATCTCATGCTCTGGATTTTGAAAAAATTAAGTAACCTACAATCTCGTAGTGCACTTAAAGTGTTATGGGATCTTAATGTTGTTGAATTATCAGCCTTGTGCTCTCATTGTTTCCATCCAATCATGATTGGAAGGAGGGCATGCATCATCCAATAAATATTTTCCAACATCCATCAAGGAAAATTGCTAAAACATTGAGCAAACAATTGAGATTTTGGGGTTTTTTTGAAGGTGGTCGCCCCTGTTTGTGCTGACAGGAGTGATCATTCCTACCTTATATTATTTGAGGGCATGATTTTTCACATCTATTTTTCCAACAAGAGTGACCATGCAAGTCATCCCCTTATGTTTCCCCCCTTAGTAAAAACATTTCTCTCAAAATGCTTAAAAAACACTACCAAAAAAAAGTGCATGAGAAGAGGAATTGCCTAGTGCCAATAGTTTGGGTTTTCGCTAGCTGAACTCTTGCAATCTACATAAGAAGATTTGGGAGGTAGGAGGTTTTCCACCACAAATGATAATTTTCACCAAGGTAAGTGTAAAAATGGGTTTCGTTTTACCACAAATAGGCATTTTTTTTAACTTTTTGGGTTCAATAAAACCCATTTTCACACTTGAAATAAAAAACACATTCCTAATATTTCATTTTTGGGGGCATTTATATTTCTTTTAATGAGGTTCTAATGTGAATTTTTACATGGGATCTAGAATTTTTTATGATTCTTTCAGGATTTGGTCACATTATTTGGCATTTTATGGAAATATCCATTGAACCCTAAGATATGTATCCTAAATGGAATTTTTACATGGGATCTAGAATTTTTTATAATTCTTTCAGGATTTGGTCACATTATTTGGCATTTTATGGAAATATCCATTGAACCCTAAGACATGTATCCTAAATGGAATATAGGGATAGTTTTTTCCCTACACTACCATCTTTCATTATTAACCATCACTTTTTCCATCACAATTTATTAGGTTCAATCCTGTTAGGTTATGACATTAGCCTTTCTCATTTGCAGGTCGTTACTTATGCGGTTGTGCCTACCCTTCATGAGAACCCTCGATCTCACTTGTATTTTCTATTTGGTGCCCATGTTGCATTTATCTGTAGGCCCCGAAACCCTTATTTAGACCTGCGATGACTAAAAGTTGATCCACATTCTTCTCTCTTAATATTTTTCTCGTCATGTCCTAGTGGGGTTCCCGTTATTTTTATGTTGCTTAATAGTTTCATATGCATATAGTTTCATATGTCCTTGTTCTTACTGCTACATTTCTATTTTCTTTCATCCTATTTATTGCCATTGCAATCAATCTTGACCTCTTTCCATTTGCATAAACTTGTCTCCATTTTGTAACCCTTACCCTTGGAGAAAAATGCTACTATGAGTGGACATTAATTTCCTAGTACCTTTTCTACCTTCATTTTGCATAGATCTATTTCACATGCATGGAACCACTCTGTTTCTCCAAACAAGCTAACTTTTAACTCTTTTCCCTACTCATAAAACCATGAAAAAGACAACATTGAACACACTTTTAAATCTTTTTTACGCTCATGAAACCATGAAAAAGACATTATCGAGTACACTATTATATCTTTTCCACACTCGTAAAACCATGGAAAATACATTATCGAGCATACTTTTATCTCTCTTTCGTACTCGTAAACCATGAAGGAGACACCAAAAACAAAAAAATGGGGGGTCTCTTCATTTGTATTCAGTATGGTGATATCTGTCAGTCATTGTTACCCTTGAACATGGAACCTATTTGTGTCATTGTATTACAATTGGGTTATATCTTTCCTAAGAGCCCTACCATCATTATGAGTCATATACTCTTCTGATTAGTTACTCTTCTAGTCACTATGGAGAGTGCTTCAATGCCTCATTCATTTTACTATATCGTTGGTGCTACCGACTCAGTGTTTCCAAGTCATCAGTCTGTCATGCTATATGTTCAAGGGAAGTGAAGCCCAAGTCAATTTTTTGGTAGTCTCATTGACCTTTCATGTTGGCCATCCCTATGTCAGTTCTACTTGGTGATTCTATCTCTTCACAACATCTCTGAGTTATTGTTTCATGTCGATTAATGGGGGATACATTAAGGCCCTCCTTTACTGGATCTCTCCCTATTGACACAAACACATTATCTAGGAAAATAATCTAGAAACCATCTAGTACCTTAAAACTTGTAGTCCTTAGTGGCAGGCTTCCTCACAATCAATAGTGGGTTTATCTCATTGACTCATGATCGATCGATTCTACAAGTGTTCGACATCATCCACTCTATTCACACTTTCTAGAATGTACTAGGTACCTTGGGGTCCATTTTCATTATTGGTGGGTCCCCTTGCGTTTGTTAATGGTATTCCTCAATGATCGGTAATTAGACAGTTTCTACCATGCTCGAAATCATCTCATCCATTTGCATGTCATAGAAGCATACGATCAATTGGGTTGGATTGAAGACCTTGTGCCTAGGGGGAATTTCACTCATTTATGCTACCCCTCCCAAGCTGCAATGGAGTATATCACTACAATATGATTACTTCAAAGACCACATGGATGTTATCATCAGTGCTTTATGTCTTCCCGATGTATAATGTGAAATAGATCCATATTTTTTTTTTTCATAGCCATGATATTTTTTATTGCATGGATCCACTATGTAATTTTTGTGGCCATGGTCTTGCATATCATTCCATGGATCCACAGTGTATTTTGTTTGTGGCCATACTTTTTTCCTACATCCGATCATGGGTATTCCTACCTCATGGATGATCTATATATATGTTTGGTTGATGATTGTTTGCAGTTGCAGGTACTCAGTGGCTCCTCATTCTACAATCTCCTTCCTTATGCCACTACTATGTATTATTGGTATTGTATTTTGGCCATAAATTACTCTTCTAACCTCTCACATTATGGGGCATATATTATTCCTCTATTTGTCACCCTAGGCCTCATAAAGGACCTACTGATGACATCCTTCTAGAATTACTTGTGAGTATCCAAAAATACATGATTTTCAACACTGTCACACCTTGTCTTCTTGCAAGGCCCAACTGGTCACTTGTTGTCTTCTTGCAAAATGCGACCGATTTCTTATTGTCCTTGTGCAACAAGTGAATGCTTCTTGAACCTTCTATATTTGAGTAAATTCGAGGAGATCAGATTGGGATACTATAGCCACTATGCATCACAAGCTCTGGAACTTGTGTCTGACATGTTGTTCATCAAGTTCCAAGATTTGAACATATCTCTAGAACCTCCTCCATCACTCTATAAAAAAGGGCCAAATAAAGAGGTAGAGGAGCTCAATTCTGGATAAACTTATGCTGCCAAAATAACTAGGGAGATATGTATGCTATAGTTTTCAGAGTTTAGATTAGTATCACCACATTTGGAAGAAGGATAAGGAAGTTTCAAAGGTCTTGGAGCCAGAGGTATTAGAGTACATGCACATTTACCTTTTTACCTAGTACAACATTTTTCCTATATTCTATAGTCCATGTATGAGGGTGCAATTGATCTCACTTGGTCCAATATATTCTCCGTTGGATAAGAATGTTCTTCTCCTAGACAAGAGTGCACCTCTTTTTGAGTCATGCTTCAATTGTACTTAAGTTACACTAATGGAGTCTAATCTTGCATGCCTACCTAGGAATTATCACCAAGAGTGCATGTCTACCTCAGAATCATCACCAGGAGTGCATGTCTACCTTAGAATCATCACCAGGAGTGCATGTATACCTTGGAATCATCACCAGGAGTGTCCATGACATGTGCATGAGGCTAGGAGGGTGCATTAATTGTGCATGCATGAGTGCAATTCACTTCACTTGTGAATAACTAGTTAACTAAGACTATGTGGCAGATTACTAGATTTTTTAGTTAGTGCATGCCCCAGTAAGTTCTATAAGCTCAACTATGGTGCATTATCCCACCATGTAGAGTATATATCTCTTAAATTATTCACTCATTCATTGTGGAATAGATTTTCATTCATTCTCTCTTCATTTGTTTTGGTCTCAAGTTTGCAATTGTTGATTCTTCTTTCCAACTAGATTCTATGTGTAGGTTATTCAACAATTTCACATGGTATCAGAGCTCAGGAGATTGTAAGGAGAAGAAAATACTTTATTTTGTAGGTTACAAAGGATTGGAGAACACATAGATAATGGATCAACCCCCATCACTGATCCTCACACCATTCAATTATATTGAATGGAAGCCTAAATTTCTTCTTCTTCTTAGAAGAAAAGGACTTTATTGGATTACAATGGGAACCAATGGGACTTTATTGAGAAAGCTAAGTTTTTTAACAAAATGTATGAAGCAATGGGATTTTTATTCTTGTCAATATCTCCATAACTACACTTCCATGTAGAATATTCTTCCACACCAAACTAAGTATGAGCCATGTTGGAGGGTCTATTTGGGAAACAAGATGAACTATGAAGACACGTGCTGGAGAATGAGTTTATCTCATTGATCCCAAGATGTTATGACACCATACAAGACTTCTTCCCAAAGTTTAAAACTTTGTTGTTTCAACTCAAAGGATGTGAAATAGACAAGTCATAGCAAGGGGATCATCTAATCCTCTCCATTCTTTTGAAGTTGGGTCCTGAGTACGCGGTCTTTGTTTCTACTTTTCAAACTTCAAGGCTAACAATGGGAAAATCTTGGAAAATGCCTCCTCTAGATGCATTCATTGAATGACTCATACATGAGCATGATAATCTCACAAAAATGGGTTCTCTCAAGAATTCCAAAGCCCATGCACTTGTAGTACATGAAAGAAGAAAGAAAACCAAAGAGGGAAAGAAGGAACCTGATCAAAAGAATGGAGGAAACCTCAAATCCACTAAGGAGTCTTCTAAAGTAGGAAAATCAAAGAAGGATAAATCCAAATGCAACAATTACAATAGAGGATATCATCTAAAAATTCCAGGCATGAAGAAGACCATCGATCTAATGGCGCAAGCTCTTCAACAAAATGATCTTGAATATTGCATACCATAAAATGCCAAGAAAAAGATTGGATAAAATCCAACATAAGATTGAGGTAAGGGCCATGCTCTGGTTGATATTTCTTCCTCACCTAATACTTGGATTTTAGATTTGAGGTACAGGTTATTGGATCCTTCCATAGATAGATTTTTCATTGAAAGAATTGAGAATTTTGATGAAGGACCCCTGCATGCATTCCAAGAGAAACATGCTGCAACTTGTCTAACTCTTGATGAAGTCGATCTCAGAGAGGATTCTTTGTGCTACTTGGAATATATTTTAGATCAGATTTCAAAATCTGATCTAGAAGTTCATGAGCATGTTATTGTTGATCTATATCTTGGACCATGGTGGGCACAACATACCCTACAGGCCACTGGAGATCTGGTGGGTGATCCTTCCGATCTAAGGAGGACAAGATCATAGTTTGAGGGAATTTCTCATGCCCTCACATCTACCAATCCATTATTACCTATGAATTTCTATATGGTTCTTGCATCTGATCTTGAATCCTATGCAGAGGTTGCAAGAAACCATTATTGGGAAGCTTCTATGAATGAGGAATACAATTCCCTCATTGAGAACCACACATGGGATTTGGTTCCTCTTCCTTCTGATCAGAGAAAGTGGATATATAAGACAAAGATGAAAGCAAATGGACTTGTAAGAAAGTACATGGTTCATATTGTAGTTAAGGGATTCTTATAGGTGCATTTACTTCACCTAACCCTTACAAACAT
>SNQJ01S0075073.1:0-11538 GCA_010110895.2 Picea sitchensis
CAGTCAAATGAAATAACTCTTGTGTATTGTAATACTAGTGAAAATGCTACTGATATTTTCACTAAGCCTCTTGGAAAGATTAAGTTTGAACTGTTTAGGGAGATGTTAGGTGTATAAGTCAATCCATTCTCCATTAAGGGGGAGACTTGGAAATAAAGGAGAAAGCACTAGTTGTAAGCGCCAGTTATAACCATCACTTGTGAGAGTCAGTTGTAGGCGTGTTAAGAGTCAGTTGTCTAGTTGTCTTTGGTTTGCATGTAGCCGACTCGGGAGAGTCTTTTCCTATATAAATATGTAATCCGTCTTCATTGAAGAATAAGAAGTGAGCGTAGCCTCACCGTGTTTGTTTGCGTGGTATATTTTATCTATTACTCCACTCCATCAACGCATTATTTATGGAATTTGTAAACCCCTTCTAAGTAAGTATGTAAGTATATCATTTTTTAGTGATGCGTTGCCTTTTTCACCTTTTTCTCTCAACCACCAAGGAGAAAAAATAATAATAACTAAAAAGCAATAATGAAAACAATTTTTTTAATTTATATAATTAAAAAAACATAAAAAACAAACAAAGAACATATCATTACTAATTGACTTTCCAAAAACGAGACATAGTCTTCATTTGTTTCACTTATTATTCCATGTCCAGGGCATTGCAGGGACTGGAACTATAGTTATGAGTTCTTAGTTTGACTTCTATTAGTTGTTGGTGGATTTTCCAATATTTCGATTTTATCTAAAGTTGTGCCTTATAATTTAGATTTTTCCAATTAATTGAAACATATAATTTTTTTGTGTGTCTTATAATTTAGATTTTTCCAATTAATTGAAACATAAAATATTTTTTGTATTTTATAATTTAGACTTTTTTAATTAATTGAAACAGATAATATTTTTTTTTTCTTTTTATTGGTTATAGAGTTTAAGGTGTTATTGTCTAGCCTGGATAATTATTTTATTATGGTATCATGACATTTCCTCTTTTCACTGTGCCACAACGTTGCCTTTGTGTGCACCTCTGACACTCAGATACTCTACCGAGATCTCCCTGTGCATGCAGTTGCTTCTTACAGTTTATCTTCATTTTCCTCCTTGATTACCTGAGACTTGATCACCTCTTATGCGATTAAATCTTCATTTTTCTCTTTCAATTTTCATTTTTCTCCTTATTGCTTCCCTGATATTTGATCAGGTCTTCTCCTAGATGCCTTTAAAAGATTTTTCTTCACGACCTTATTGTTTCTAAGCATCGGTTCTATCGCAAGGCAGTGAAGAGATTTTCAACAAGGCAGTGGAGAGATTTTCAACAAAAACTAGTTTGAACAACGATAATATTTTATCATCAGTTACTGATAAGAGAACATTTTCTTACCAGACTGAGCATGTGGCGGTGCAGCTAGAGCTTCTAGCTCAGGGAAATGGAGTCAAAACACCGAATGGCACCCGTGGACGAGGCCTCTCACAGGTATACAATATTTCTTTTTCAAAGTGCACACATACACTCTAAGATTATAGTACAAAATTTTCTTAAAAATAGCTATAACCCAATGCATAATGTTATAAATACAGTGTATGCATACTTTTGTAAAGTGCACGCGCTTCATCTATGTGCGCTTTGTCTACCTATGCAACCCTTCTCCTCTCGTTGCGTTCGCCCATTCACCAGACACCCATACACAGTTATATAACATATGAATTGTCTGATCGAGGTTAAGTGCAGAAATCATACACATGTATACATTAATATACACATGGAAATTTTTATCAGGGTTAAGTGAAAAAGTGTATGGGATAACATAATGTTGAACTGAAAACCATTACAATTGTGTAGTCCCATATTAGTTCTTCCCATGATACTCTTCATAAACACACACATATAGAAACCCCGCCAAAATTATGATATTCCAGATGGGTTATCTACATATTTGGTGCAAAATTTTCAATTTTCTACCTTAAGCATCAAAGGACTAAAATTCAACCAGAAACATGCAGAAAATACATTGAAATTTCATATGCACATCCAATCCTGGCATGTATCTCAGATAAATATGTACTTGAAGAAATAAGCATAAGACATCTTTACGAGGCCCTGGGTTGGATCCCTTCATAGGAAATATAAACAAATGTGTACACACATATCACAGAACTATACTGTGTATTTCCTTCCGTTGTTGTAAAGGGCTTCAATATCGATATCCACAAATTTCAAAAAGTTGTTAATCTACAGATCTGATCAGACTCGACAATCATTTACCTAGATGATAAGAGATATCCAAAATAAAAACCTATATAGTAGGGGCCTAGCATTTTTAGTGGAAAATTTCTTTGAATCCTGTTCACTGCTTTGTTCCTCCTAAAAGGAACCACCTCTGTAACTATAACATAATTGTCGTTCAATCTATTTAAGTAAAATCTATAAGAATGACTTACATGTGCAAAAATGGTTCATGTTTCACCAGTAACAGTAGTAAGAATGACTTACATGTGTCAAAATGGTTCATGTTTCACCGAATCATAATGTTGAAAAAATCCAGATTCTCTTAGAGAACGATACCAATTAAGATTGAACATGAGAGTGGAGCAGCCTCAATACTAGATTTCAGATTTCAGGTGAGGGGAAATAGTGGGCTACACATGCAATAGAGGAAGAAGAAGCACCTTCATTGGAGTTGTTGGACAAGTGATTTCACAAATATGGTCGTTCCAAAAAAATGTCCTTCATTCTCATACTTTTAAATATGCTCACAATGTTTTCATATTTTTTGTACATCTAAGTATTAAGGAGCAAATAATGTTAAAAATATATGTGATCCATGTATTGTAAAAATATTCTCTTCTAAGCTTATTAATTGAGTTAGGTTTTTTTTTCACTAGAATAAAGCTTTCCACGATAAGCAAAGTTACAAAGTATGTCTTTCTTGCATTTATTAATTGCACTTTTTTAATTTGAACTTGTAATCTTTTAAGAAGAAACACATGTTCTTAGCTATTAGACCCACAAAACTTTATTAATATTTTGAAATTTAAATATATTTATTTATTTCAAAGCAAAACATAAACATATAAATATTGTTTTTATTTCAATTAAACTGGACATATCTCAAGACTTTTGGAATTTAAATATATTACGGAATTTAAATACATTGCTAAAATGAAGCCTCCCACAACACAAGTGCAAGCAACGTTGCAAATTGTACCCTCCTTGCACTTCTTAATTGCGTTATGAGTTTTTTAATAATATGATGACACAAGCATTACAAGTATTTGTTGATGTTTTGAGTTTTTTAATAATATGATGACACAAGCATTACAAGTATTTGTTGATGTTTTGAAATTTAAGTACATTTATTTATTTCAAGGCAGAGCATAAAGAGCATAAACATATAAGTCTTCTTTTTATTTCAATTGAATTGTACATGTTTGAAGACACATTTGGAATTTAAATACATTTATTATGTCGAAAGACGTACACCTATTGACAATGGGCAGATTTAATAGGGGTTTAGTGCTTAATAAGTTTTTTATGGACAGGGTTAAATATGGCTAGAATATTCTTAGTAGTCACACAAAATAAATGGCTATGATTTCAATCATTAACTTCCTAGCTATTATAAAGACATCTATTTATGTGTTTACTTTTTACATTTACCTAATCATATTTAAAAATTACTTTGATAGCTAACTGATTGCCACCTAAGTGATTAACAAAAATTAAAATATTAACTCCAAATAAATGAAACCCAACCGTTTATTTGTTAATCAATAATAAAATTTAATATATTCTTTTAAGGATTCTTTTCATCTTATCAACCTTTCAACGTTGATCAGCCACAATTATATGACTGTGCTAGTTATTTCAAAGCATAATATAAACATGTAAGTCTTATTTTTATTTCAATTACACAAGAGATACCACATGACTGTTACGTGATGATATACTGTAAGCATTGGCCAGTGTA
Source organism: Picea sitchensis (assembly GCA_010110895.2). Lineage (NCBI taxonomy): Eukaryota > Viridiplantae > Streptophyta > Pinopsida > Pinales > Pinaceae > Picea > Picea sitchensis. Next base: position 3,960 of record SNQJ01S0075073.1, read on the forward strand.
TGTATAAAAATATTTTATAACTACGGGGAATTAACTATGAGTGTGCAATCCAGATAGAATATTTGAGGAAAATAATAAATATGATAAAAATTTAGTGCAGAAAGTCCATTGGATTGAACTTCACTGTAGTTTTTTTTTCCTTTTCCCAATCTATTTAATCATTATTTTTATTTTAGATTGGGTTCAGGGTATTCTGCAATTAATACGATACCCTCGATGTTTATTAATTGCTATTTAAAACTTAATTAATCAGGAAGCCCAATACAATATGCACTTGGAATACTTATCCAGCAAGTATATCCCCAGCTATAAATTGTTCGTTATATTTTCTTGGACAATCTGTACTTGGACAACACGTATATCCGGAGCTATAAATTGTTCGTTATATTTCCGACTATATTTTGTAGGAATTACTTAAAAAAATCTTTCAGTTAAGTTCCATCATATTTCTGTGTCAACCCACACGTGTAAATATCAAATTCATATAATTAATACAATTTTATTAATTATATTTATATTAATATAAGAATTTTTATTTTTTATTTTTATTATATTATTTAATTTATAAGAATGTTGAATGGTAGCTTAGTTCATTACTTATAGACTAAGTTGCCATGCAATACTTGTTTTCATATTGCTTTCTATTGCATCTGCCACCAATTTTGAGAACCAACCACAAAACTTATCTAGAAAAATTAGTTTTCCTAGTTACATCCAATATTTTATTTTTGGAAACTTATCAAATACATTTAATTTTGTATTTTTCTTTATTATTGGAATTGTTATAATTTCAAAATCAAATTTCTTTTTCTTACCCAACACACATCTCCACTAAACACTAAAGAGAAATATTATTAGCATACCTCTCGAGTGGGAAATGCAACACTGAAAAGAATATAATAAAATAATTTTTATAAGAATCTTATTTAATATTTAATAAGTAGCATTGTAATAACATATTAATCTTTGGACGAGAGCAACAACAAGCTAGGGTTTGATAGTCGAGGCCATTGCAGAGAACAGTATGCGCACCAAAGCGAGGTAAGGGCACCCCCTCATACAAACAGTAGTGGTGGACAGAGGGAAGGGGCCAAGAGGCAGAGGTTTCAACACACCAGGGACAGGAACCTCGGGATCCGACCCAGGAAAAGGACACGAAAGGTCCCAGGACAAAAACGAGTGCATGGGCGAAGAAGTCGAGGAACCTCGGAAGGAGACGCAAGAGACAGTGAAGCCCAATGGGACAGAGGGACGCAACCCGTGCAAACCCAAAACAACAATGATCCCCAAGGTGATACTGAAGGACCCACAAACGCAACTCTACAGGGACTAGATGAAGACGCATGCGCTAATTTGTAAGTTCATGGGGTTGTGGCCCACAGAACGAACTCTGTGCAACTAGATTAAATATCACTGGAAGCCAAACAGAGAAGTGGATCTCCACCTGGGCTCGAAGGGTTTCTTTATAGCAGTTTTTCTAAACCTGGAGGACAGGGATAGGGTCTTTGAGGGAGGTCCATACTTCCATGCATCAGCAGGCTTGTACATGCAACCATGGAAGGAAAATTTATCCCTGGAAAAAGAAACATTCAAAAAGGTTCTGGTCTAGTTGTGATTCTACTCATTACCCTTAGATTACTGGTTTCCCTTGACCTTTGAAGAAATCGGTAACAAACTGGGGAAATATGTGAAGACCTCCAAAGCCACCCTAAAGGGGATATACAGATCATATGCAAGAATCTGCATAGAGATGGACGTGTCTGGAGCATTACCAGAGGCCATAAGTCTGGAATTCAGGGATGAGGAATGGATCCAAAACATAGATTACGAACATATCCCCTTTAGATGTAGAAGATGCCATGAACACGACCACCTGATTAGGGAATTCCCTCTGAATAAAAAACAGGAAGCAGAAAACCCCAAACCACAACGGGACGAGGAAGGATTTATAAAACCAAACCTCAGAAACAGAGCCAATAAAAGGCAGAATAAAGCCCCAGCAGGAAATAACCCGGAAGCCCGAAATAAAATGGAAGAAAGGGACATAACCAATAAAGGGGCAGACGAAGAAAGCAACTCGACCAAGGCTCAAGAGGTCAGAGAACAGGCACCAAACGAGCCCATCGACCGACCAAGTAACACGACAGCACAGGGGAGTTGCGCAACCCCGATGGATGGAGAAACAAAAGAAGACAACACCCCCATGCAAGACGCCCAGGTATATGCGGAGATGACCCCGAGCGAAGTAGGCACAGAAGACCCTGATCTCAGAGACCTAGTGGAGAGGGAAGGGATAGACCTGCCAAACATATTAGAGAAATGGAAAAAGTAGGGAGTCGACAATGTACCAACTGAGAAACTCGATCGCATCCAGTACCTATTTCTCCTACGGGAGGAAGCCAAAGCCAGAGCAATAAAACGCACACATGAGGAGATAGGGCACCTAGGAGTAAAATCCAGCGAGGGCCAGCTACAACTCTCACCCAAGCAGATGAGGAGTAAAAAAGGCACGAAATCAAACAACGTAGCCCTACAAGAGCTTGGAGAGCTACTGATAAACTCGGGTAAGATAAAGAAACTCTTCCCCAACTCCCCCCCACATGTTTAAATGAAGCTCATAACTTGGAATATAAGAGGCCTAAACGGCCCAAGAAAACAAAGAATACTTAGAACTAAACTAAAGCAGGAGCAACAGGATCTCTGTTTCATTCAAGAAACGAAATGTACAACATACAGACTATAGGCCATCAGTAAACAACATTGGTGCAAGTATAAGATGGTGGCTATTGAAGGCCACCAAATGGCAGGTGGTATTCTCACTTTGTGGAACCCACAAGCACTAAGTCTAATCACAGTCGAAGCAACCAGGCATACCCTTACGGTATACATGCAAATTATTGGAAATACAGAGGAGATTCTCTGCACTAATGTGTATGGACCCCAAAAGTTAGAGGACAAGAGAGGTATGATCCGAGACCTAGAAGATCCAAAAACCCGATCCACCAACCTTCATTGGATATTTGCAGGGGATTTCAACATCATCACGTCACTTGCGGAGAAAAAGGGAGGCACAAGAAGACTGGACCGGGATGCGGAAGATTTCTCAAAGTTTATAGACACAGCGGAGATGGTGGATCTGAAAACCAAGAATGGCTAGTTCACCTGGAACAACAAACGGGTGAACCAACATCAGGTCGCAACAAGACTCGACAGATTCCTAGTATCAGAGACAATCATTATACAAGGGCTCTCCTTAGACTGTAACATCTTTCCCTGGGGGGAATCTGATCACTGGCCAGTGCAACTGGAAGCAGGCTTCCAAACTACACCAAAGAACAAACCCTTCAGATTTGAAAAATTATGGACTGACCACCCGACTTTCCAGGAAAGAATCAAACAGTGGTGGTGGGAGGAGAAACCAGAGAAAGGGACAAGGATGTTCCAACTATATAAGAAACTTAAGTACATCAAATCTAAACTCAAGGAGTGGAACAAGGACACCTTTGGGAATATAAATCAGGGAAGAAACATCATAGAAGGAAAAATGAAAAAACTCCAGGAAACCTGCATTGCAGAGGGCTATACGGAAGACCGGAAAAAGGAAGAGATCCAACTGGCCCAAGAGCTGGAAGCGCGCTGCCAGCAGGAAGAAACACTTTGGATTCATAAGTCCCGCATCAGATAGCTAAAGGAAGGGGAGCGGAACACCAAGTTTTTTCACAGAACAACCATGGCCAAAAGAGCCCATAACAAAATTCTGAAGATTTAGGACCAGGATGGCATAGAGCACAAGTCACATAAAGAGATTGAAACCACTTTGGTAAACCACTTCCATGGGATAGCCCAGGAACCTAACCTAGACAGAACGGAGGCCATACAAAGGATAACCCAACACATATGCCACCTGGTCACCGAGGAACAAAACATCAGCCTAAACAAACCTATTCCCAAGGAAGAAGTTGACCAAGTACTCCAAGAAATGCCTAATGGGAAAGCCCTAGGTCCATACGGCTTCACAGTGGAGTTCTTCAAAGCCTGCTGGGAAATCATCAAACATGATGTTTACCAGGTAGTAGAACACTCAAGAAGGTCAGCCTCCATCCTAACAGCGCTAAATGCTACAATGATCACTCTAATCCCCAAAGAAAATGAAGCCAAAACTCCTGACCGGTATAGACCTATAGCGCTCTGCAATGTGGTTTATAAGATCATATCCAAAGTTATAGTGAATAGACTAAAACCCCTCCTACCCACAGTTGTCTCACAAGAACAGGAAGGCTTTGTGGAAGGAAGAAAAATAATGGACAATATTATCCATTCCCACGAGCTTATTCACACCCTGAAGCTGCAGAAGCGAGGGGGAATGATAATACAACTGGACCTAGCAAAAGCTTACAACAAAATTAGTTGTCACTATATGGTCAAGACTCTGGAAGCCTTCGGCTTCACCCAGCACTGGATCAACTGGATTGTCAGCCTAGTATCAACAACGAGCTACTCGCTACTAATAAATGGTGCCCCGGCCAAAACGTTTTGGCCCACAAGAGGCATCAGACAAAGAGACCCATTGTCCCCATTCCTGTTCATTCTGATGATAGAAGGTCTCAGTTGAAGCATAAAAAGCACAACCACAACAGGGGAAATAACAGGCATCAAACCCTATGAAAATTTCCCCACCTCCACACACCAACAGTTCGTGGATGATACCCTGCTTCATGGTATACCCACTGTCAAGGAAGCTAAAGCCTACAAACGAATTCTAGAATATTTTGGGGAAGCCTTGGGAGGATGCTTGGCAACAGGAACCGAGAATGGAAAACCCGAATAGAGAAGGACTCCAGCAGGAGCTACTAGCTCAAGTTAAAACCAGAGTCTACCAATACTGGAAATAGGAAACAGATCGCAACAAATGGAGAATCTGGGACACGCTCACTCCATAAAATAGGGACCAACACGAAATAACAGTAAAAGGGGTGGAGGAGGAACTGGGAAGATGAAAAATAACAGTAACGAATGGAGATGACCAGCTGAGATGGGAACAAAAAGACGGTGGGGAATTCAATCTGAAAGAGGCCCGACAGTATATCGTGGATTTGGGCCAAGAAGACCCAACGCAACAATGGGATAAGCTATGGAACAACCCCTAATGGCTGAAAATAAAAATCTTTCAATGGCTAATACTCCACAACATAATTCTTACTTGGGAAAACCTAAGGAAAAGGGGGTTCATAGGCCCATCAAGATGTCACCTTTGTCAAGCGAAGGAAGAAACAACGAACCACCTCCTTGATGAATGCGCATACACTACAAAACTCTGGGACTGGGTGGCAAGTATCTTCCGCCACACCAACAGAATTTGAGGCAACATCGCTGCAACCATCAATCTCTGGAAAGAGAACTACAGCGAACAAGAAGAGGTGAATCTATGTTGGACCCTCATACCAGGAATGATCATATGGGCAATATGGAAGGAAAGGAACCGGTGCATCTTAAGGGACCAAAGCTGTCCAGAAGGGAAGATAAAGGAAACTATAATCTCCATGACACGAGAAACAGTGCAGAGCCACAACTGGCAGATGGACAGAGCGCAACTCACAGACCAAGATTCCCAAATCCTAGAGGCCTTCCACCTGAAAGACGACCACAACCCCAACCAGTTCCGACGGCCTCCGCAACTCCCTGTTGGTAAGCGCAACTGGAAGCCACCACCTTTAGGATCCCTCAAGCTAAATTTCGACAAAGCGTCGAAAGGCAACCAAGGATGAACAGGTTTGGGCAGAGTAATAAGGGACAATAAAGGAAACATCATCCAGTTGTACGTTGGGAGTCTAGGAAACTCAACCAACAATGTTGCGGAATTTGGAGCCCTAGAGACTGGCCTGGAGATCTTAAGCCGGGAAGGTATGACAAATGCCATAGTGGAAGGAGATTCAGCGTTGGTTATCAACACAGTAAGGAAACTCCAAAACAGTACCAGAGTGGGAAAAATACAGAGGCACTAGCGCTTGGCACTTTCCCTGCAAAAAATCCAGGAGCACTTGTGGATGGGGATCACAGTGGAGTTGCGCTAGGTATGGAGGGAAGCAAAGGGATTAGCGGATAGAATCACAAACAAGGGGGTCGACAAGGAAGGCCCAGAACTGGACACCATCTGGAGTAACATCCCGCAAGGGAAATTCTGAATAGACTGCACCCAACTGGCGGCCAAAGATTGTGACAACAGCAGAAGTACGGAAGATCAAACCTGGAATGGAGGTGGAGGAAAATCTGAGGGGTGCATAGGATCCATGCAAATTCCGATAGCCCACCAATCAAACATGATTCCCAATGCATACACTAAGCACACATCAGGAGATGGTACGACACCACGGTCCTGTCAATAGAAAAAAGTACAGGGGTTGTCCGTGGGAAAGCAGAATAGACAACCAGCAGGCGGCAAAGGAAGAAGGACGAAGGGGTACTTCAGGATCAAGTATGGGTACACCTCACCCAAGTACCGTAACAGGGAGGGGGGGATGATTGTAGTACAACATATAGGGCCAAGCTTTGGCACAGGTATTACGACAGGGCCATCAAGAGCACACACTCTGCAACAATGAAAAAGGACCAAACGAGACATCGTGCCGAGCAGGTCATGATTGCAAGGACGGGACGGTAGCCGGGAAGGCCCCATAAAAAAAGAATTAACAGGAATAGCCATAGACTGGAGCGAAGCAACTACAGGGGCCATCTTTCATACCAGAAAGGGGTGATCAGGAACAGGAGCAGTACCCTGTGCAAAAAACACTATAAGCAAGCGAAGATGGTATGAATGAAGAAAACCACCAGTGAGAGAGGCCCCCAGGGTAACGACCCTCCGCCATGCACCTGAAGGATGACCATAATGGAGCAAGTGGCTAGAGAAGCACGGAGCACCTTCCTCATGAAAGTCGATACAAAGAGAAAAACAACCATAAAAAAGTGGGAGAGAGAAATCAACTCCATGCGCAAGGGAAAAGCCTGGACAAATATTACTTAGGAAGCGGGGGAGATAAGGGACCCAGGGGCCACACTACCCAGAGCAACCCTATACCACAAAATGGTGGAGGAGGCCTGGCAAACAAAAATTCTGATAGGAAAGATGTGTGTTGACCGGAAGGAGAACAACAGAACGAAAACCAAGGACCAGAAGAAGGTGCTCATAGAAATTCTAAGTCGCCTCAGCAACCTGGAGGCCATTGCAAAATGACTTGTTGAGGACCAATGAATCTAGAAGGAAACAATGGAATGACTGGCAAGTCAATTCCACCTCTTTCTACGCTATGTCCACCACATAGACATAACTCCAGCAGACGGGAATGGAAACCCAGCTTGCATCAGGAAGACACGTCTGATGGAGCAGAGGAAGGAGCAAGTGGCAAGGAAGGAGGGAGATGAAGAGCACCCCATCAACCTGGACTAGTGCAGGAGCAACCCTGGTCATGTTTCTCAGTGTAGGAGCTAAACCTTTTATGTATATGTATTTTTGGTTTCAGTATGAGGTAGTTGTCAAACTGGTTGTTGGAGGGTTGGGTTAGTTTCCCACAGTGGCGACCCAGGC
>SNQJ01S0075073.1:11560-31326 GCA_010110895.2 Picea sitchensis
AATAGTTAACATACATCTCCACTAAACCCTAAAGAGGAATATTATTAGCATACCTCTAGAGTGGGGAAATACAACAGTAAGAGAATATAATAAAATATTTTTTATAAGAATATTATTTAATATTTAATAACTAGCATTGTAATAATATATTAATTTTTTGTATATATAGAAGAGAAAATAAATAGTTAACATGTGCAAATTATTTAGATCGAACTATGATTGATAATTATTTGTTAACAAGTATTAAACATATAAATTGTTGTCAAATAAAAATAGATTAAAAATCAATTTTTAATAGCATCATTAAGTACTACTAAATATAGAACCAAGGACCAAGTCAAACATTCCATGTATAAAAGTATGATTACAACATAGAAGAATCTAGAATTTTGTATCCTCTTGTATGGAAATAGGAAATAATAGAGGTTGGATGTTGTAATTATGAAAGCAAAAAAGAACATAAGTATGCCTGTTCTTTTTCTTCGTGGTGAGACATAGGTAGTATCTTTCATTTTTTCATAGCATTTGAAGGAGAATTATGGTGCTATTTACATTCCTTCTATAGTAGTAGTTTGCGACATTGTCATGAAGGTTAAGCCTTAATGTTCAGTATTACCAATGTCATTGGTAGACCTTGTTAAGGTCATTCCTTGGTATTTATCTATAGTCAATTCTCAAGCCATCTTAAGGGGGATTTGTTTCTTATTACTCTGCTGTATAGGTGGAATTGGTATATCCTTTGGTTGGGTTTGGTCCCATGGAGGGCCAATGTATTTATCGAATTCCACAACAACATACACTGGAAAATTTGGAGGGCTATTTCCTAGTGTATATAGAATTTGCATGACTAGTCTGAGAGTGGCATTGCTTAATATTCTCTAGACCCATAATCAAGTTTCCAATAATCATGCAAATATTATATTAAAATATTACATACACTCTAACAAATTTGTAAGTACTAATGTTTAATCAACCCCATTCTTGAGAACTTGACCACCAACCCAACAATAAGGCATGAAACTCCATAGCCAATAGAAATTGAAACAAATAAAATTGTGTATCAGAAAAATAAAACCTGTTAGATGAAACTTTGCAATAATTCTTAATATTTCATAAAAAATAATAACATAAACATATTCAAATATAAAAAATAAAAAAAAGATGAGCATCCTCATAATCACTATTTAAAAAATAATTTTATATTATATATAAATATATAAATAATAGTTTTTAATAAGAATAAGATAAATATATCTCCAAATAATCATTACGCTAACTTGACGGTTCACATTCTGTCTCATCGGTAACCCTAATGGATTACGTTTCCAACATTCCCCCCCTTAATTTGAAGGGGTGTATGTGAGTCCAAGGTGAGAGCTGAAATATGCAAGTGGACAGCTGAAATCTAGAAGTGTGCAGTTGTTCATGGTTGAATGTGCTCTCCGAATCTGGTGGTTTTGGGATGACCAAAAACCAAATGATGATGGTGGTTTAAGGAAGACCACAAACCAATCTGGTGGTTTAAGGATGACCGCAAGCTCTAGAACCCTGGTTTAGGCTGAATGGTTCCCAAAAAATTCCTAAGTTAGCTAGAAGTTGGCAGCTGATGTCTTCTTCTAATTGGAAGTGCTCTCGACTGTTGGTTTAAATATGACCATAAATTGTTTTTTGGAAGAAGTTGAATTTCTTCTACCAAATGGAGGTTTAAGGGAAACCACAAACTGTGTCTAGCAGAAGTTGTAAGTCTTCTACTAAGTGGTGATTTAAGGAGAATCAAAAACCAATCACACTTGCTTGTCACGCTCGCTTGTTGTTAATCGACTGATAGGGATTCAAAACTTGAAGCCTGACTGCCAATCGTTGATGTTGTTCCCCTCTGTCAGGGACAAGGTGAGAAGATGCAAATCCTTTCTCTGCAAGATGTGTCAATACTCGAGACTAGAGTTTTTGGTATGAATGACATATCTTCTTGACTGTTGATGACCATCGCCAAGAAGGAATCCACCCATAGTGGTTCTTTACTCTTGCATATTTCTTGCATTTGAAACACTTATCTGAAGGATGATCGTGTTGTCCACAATGCTTGCAAGGATGAAGATCGAAATAGTGATCTTCCATGTGGCCAAATCACTGACAATGTTGGCATATCTAAATCGGCTCTTGAACTGGAGCAGGTGAATGTGAACTGTCTTGGAGCAATCCAACACTCTAGAACTGGATCAGTTTGGTGTAATCTGGATTGTTAAAGGTGACATCCTTTTCATATCCAATACTAGGTTTGTGTTTGTTATTTATGATTTCTTCCTAAGGTCTAATGATCTACTTAGAAAGAGGAAGTTGATCTGTACTTGAATTTGGAGTTGGCTCACTCAGTGGTTGTTGCGCTAGTTGTTTCTCTGAATCATCTTCATCATCTTCGAAAATAGGGTTCTGAACAAGGATTGGTTCATAATGTTGTCGAAGATTCTAACGCTCAAGTGCGTCATGAAGAAGTTGAGTCTAAGTTTGCGGCAATGTTTCTTTGGGTTGTGAAACTTTCAAGAAGGTCACAATAGACTGCAAAGTTTATTTGTCCATGGTGGCTATAGTGTCTATAGAGGAGAGGATTAGAGTGTTTAATAACTATAAGTTTTTATCAATTTGAACCATTGCTCAGACTTCAAAGGGTTTCTTGCAACTCCACCCTTTAACAATGGTATTTAAACTCAACAAATTGAGGGTGTCGGTTGCCACCGAAAATGCACCCGTTTACAATAAAAATACAAGTAAACTTACAAAGAGATTGTATGTAAGTTTCTAGAGTTGATTTTGTCCTGTGATTCTGTCTCACTGTAACATGACTTTGATCCATATTTGATGGCATATTATTCTTCTTATCATCCCACCAAAGTGGCATTCGTTGTTGTTAGCTTGGACAAGGATCCAAAAAGAATTAGAAGAGACAATACTATTAATCGAATAAGACAATAAATAGTAGCATGCATTGAGATAGCAGACACAATATTTGATTCAAAAGAAACTGAAATTGCAGTGTTGTCTTCAGAGTTGTTGATGAGCAGGTCTCGCCTATTATTGAGTCTCTCCTACCAGAATCACTAGAACAATTGTAGCACTAGGTTGCACTAAACTCCATTACACAAATACCCAATGGATGCATTGTTTACACATGCATGAACACCTATTGATGATGGTTAAATTCTTCCCTATCCTCGGCTCTCTTCAAGTGAAAACAAACGAGAAAGGATCATCCACCTAAAAAAAAATGAATTTTAACGTTTTGTTTGTTGCAACAAATAATGCCTAGTGGAGGCTATGATGAGGAATTCAAAAGAGATTTTTGGGCTTTGTGTTGGTGTTAAGGAATCAATATGTAGTTATAAAAACTTCGATAAATGATACAAATCCTCGACCATAAAGGGCATTGTTGGTGCGTAAATATGTTCATTGTATATCTCACACTCATTTAAATGTCAATCCGGGATTCGTAATCGAAAGAGTCGTTACACCATATGTGTCGAGAACAAGTAACCTATCTAAGTCTGTTGCATATAGGAAATAATTAATAACATAAAAATTCCATTTCTAATATCTCTAAATACTTCAAAATATCCTTTGAACCTAAAAGAGAAAACTGATAATGAAACTTAGACAAACAGTCAGTCAAAGAGATGTTGTACCAGAGAAACAAGTCTGTTCATTTTAGGCACTTGTATTGAAAAGATGAACTTTAAGAAGCTTGTCTCCTGTAGTAATTAAAACAATCAACTCCAACCATTCTTGAAACAAAAACCAACTTCAACTTCATGTAATTCAACCAAACCAGCACAAGGGGAATTCAGTATAACTGAAAGACTTTATTACAGCACATGAAGATGAAAGATAGAGTCTCATGGTCCCTTGTGATACTACAATCATAAACTTAAAATATCAGTCCCACACTTCAAATTATGAGACAACTACCTTCAACATTAGATAATAAAATGTATATTCGATCTAGAACTTTCCTATACACAACAATCAAAAATGATTAACTCAATGCTCAATCCTTAGAATCAAATAAAGACTAATCACACACACACGTTGCTGTAAACTATCCACACAAACACACAAAACGTATACAATGAGGTTTACCTTAGTTGGGGCGGTGGGCCCCTGTCGAACCAACAAGGAACCTCTTAAGGAGTTAACAAACTAAAACTTTCACTCACATCCAAGAATTGACATAAAAGATCTTTTGTATTAATTCAGCTGGTAAATTGGATCAACAGTCTTTTACTTCATACATGATGACGACAAGTACTGTCTGATTCTTCTCGTATATTTCTTACATTCCTCTCTAAACAACATTCCTTATATAGGGTAAGATGATCCTACCAATATTTATGGATAAACATTAAATAGTTCGAGAAATTCTTGAATTAAGTTTTACATCGAATTTTTAGGAGTCGACTCCATCCTCATGACATGAAGTGCATGAGCGATGGAGTCTCTTGCAACTGGAGAACTGACTCGGACGCTTCTATCCAACTGTCTTCTCAAAATCTCCACCATTATCCAAGTCCAACCAGCGCATCCCGAAATAGAGGTTTTGGTATCGGATTGCACACAATCGTGAGTATGGTACCAGAATAGAACAGAGCAAGGAGTACCAAAATAGCGCATGTCTTGGTACCAGAAGGGAGTTGGTACCGGATCAAAATTGTCTTGGGTACCAGAATGGATTCGGTGTCGGATTACACAGTGTCTGGTAGTGCCGGATAGACTGCTCATAAATCAAATTATTAGAACTATACAAAATAAAACACTTTCAATCAAATTAATTTAAGAAAGTTAAACAAACATGTTTTAAATCACCAATTACCTCTTGTAGACATGACATAGCTATTAGACATGTGTTTTGGGAGGGAATAGTCCAGTATAGGTTTATAAAAGAGGCAAAAAGACTTAGATAGAGGGTAATATAGGGTATTATCTTATGTCAAAATGGAGACTCAACATTTCACCTGTGCTGAAGATGTTGCATGTCCTCATGCAATGTTATCAAAAACTGATACCCAAAAAAATTCTACACAATTGGACCCTCCTTTGTCATTCCTCAGATTGCGAAATGTTAACACCAGAAGCTTCACTCTTCGATTCCTTCTTGATCACCCTAGTGTAATGGACCAATTGAAAGACTTTGTTAAGTTTGGCAGAGACCTCCGCATGCTGCTCCTTCAATTCTGCATTCTCTGCCTTGATATGCCTATCCAATATTTAATATTCTTTAATTTCTTGTTTCAATCTCTCAATTTCTATTAATAATGTTGGTTCATTCAGTGACTGGTCTAGAATTGGTGTGAGTACTTCCTTGGCCACCATCTCTCGAGCCTCCTTTTCTTTCCTCAGACTCCTCAAAGCCTTTATTATCATCTTTCCTTTGCTCAAGGATTTTCTTGGACTCGGTGTGAATGCTTCCTGAGTTACCACCTCTCGAGCTTCTTCTCCCTTCCTCAAATCCATCAAAGTCTCTGTTACCAATCCTTCCATCTCACTTATTGTTACTAGTCCTTCTGTTTCACTTGTGGCAGCTCCCCAACCACTCTCTTTGTCTGGAGAACTTGGAATATCCATAAGTTCTCTTTGAGGAGAAGGTATGTTTGGAATTGTCTCTTGTTTAGCCATACTTCTGGTGGTCCTGCATATGGGTGGCAAGGATTTCTTAAACTTGCTGACAGGGGTAGAAGTTTCTTCAAACAGTTTCCTTTTCTTAGATTTACTGATAGGGGAAGGCCTGGACATTTGTACCTCCTTTGTTGACTGGACCTTTATCTTGCGAGCTTGAACTGTAAATTATGGGGTTTGCTTTTGTTGGCAAACCCATATTCCTAACCTGGAAGATTGAGGCATGGACTCTGGAACTTGTGCCTCCTTTCCTTCTAGTTTCTTTCTATTTTTACTTGTCACCTTAGTAGTCTCCTTCAAGCCACCAACTGAGCATTGGGAAGGCCGAGTAACTTCAGAAATACTTTTCAATTCTTTAGGGGATTTTGGAGGTGTTTTACAATTGGCTCTAGTAAAATCCCCTGTTGATCCGTCTCCCCCTTCCTTTGTTTCTTATTATGTGACCATTTGTATTTAGGGTGTAGGACTGAGCTAGATGCTTCAGCTGGTGCAGACTTTTTCTTGCTTTGTAACTGGAAGTTAGGGGTCTTCTCTATTTGACTGGCTGGTTATGATGGCATTTCCATAATTTTTTTGGGAACGCTATCTAATTGACCACATGGTTCTAAGCCCTCCTTTCGTCTTTTACCCCTTTGAACCGAAGTAGAGATTACTCTCTGGAATTGAGTGGTTGTCTTCTTTCTTGATATAACAGGCTCCCCCGTGACAGACTTTTCTGTCACTGATTTCTCAATGGGCTGAGATGAGTTGGGCGTAGCAGTGTCTTCTTTACCTCCTGATGCCATGTCTTTCTTTGCTTTTTTTCTTGAGCCTTCACTATGTGTCCCTGCCACCTGTGTCTCGACCGACTTGGATTTCTCTTGAGAGAAGCTCTGTTGGAGCAACTGCTTCCAACTACCCCCTTGTGTTTTTAGAGCATGAACAACCAGAAGTTTGATTAAACTATGATGATGAAGACTAGTCTCGGGTTTCTTAGAAACTGACCTCACCCCTCTTGCCATTTTATTTAAACTCATCCATAAAAAATGGGAAAAATTTATTTGTGGTCCTCCCTCAAAATGTGACAAAAGCTTTAAATGATAAATGAAGGTCACAGCATACCTTCCCTCACAAGTGAGGAATTTCTGTAGACTTATAAGCATTGTCAAATATTTTTCTTTGATATAGCTCTGAGGGACGCCCTTGGTCTAATCGGGGTCGTGATGTTTTGGTTTGAGGAATTGTTGATAGAGCTTTTTGTCTATGATCACTCTTTTGAAGTATCTTTCTCCAGCCATCAAGAGACCCGTGGCCTCTGCTATAGTGGCCTCCGTAATTTTTAACTTCACATCCCCAAGCTGCACATTCTCTCCATCATATGTCTATGCAAAGATGAGAGAAATTACCTCATGATGGCCCTTAAATTTCTCCAAGAATGGCACCCACCCTACATGTTCATATTTTTTCTTACAAGCCTGATATTCTATTGTTTCTTTGTATATTTGAAATATTGGCTCATGCCTGTCAACCCCCATACTATTTTAAGAAATTCTCTTGGGTGGATAAGGCACAGATAGAAGGTCGAGGTTTGAGTACCGAATGATAGAGTATCGGTTGGGAGAAACATACCAGGGATGCGAAGGCATAGGGTGTCTGTATATAGTGTGACAACAAGGGTAAATAATGCTCATCTGGATGGAGGAGCCATCCAGAGGAGCATTTATGAATGGAAGTGTAGATTACAATGATCACGTTGATACTCATGATGATATGGCGAGGTAAGTCGGATCTACTAACAGTTTCCAGATTCATGGGAAGCTTGGTGGTGGACGATATTCATGAAAGGAGGTGGTCGTTATGATCAGGACTCATGTATATGAAATCAATTGGGATCATTACTTGATATGATGAGATTCATGGTTCACGTCATCTCATATAGTACGAAAACTAATCATGGGGTTTATTTATCAGATAGACAGAGGGAGTTTGATCCGATAAAAGACATCATGATTTTTCATTTTTGATGTTTCATAGGACACTTCCTTCTCACAGAGGTGAGGTCTAAGATTTCTATAGAGATTCGTGACAAAACAGGGGTACGTCATGATCCAAGAGCAATCAGATGTTCTAAACGCATATTTATTCTAATTCCTTTAAATAATACGAAAAAAAAGTGTCGAATATGTATGTTCTCGCACTAATAATTTGACAGCAACTTGGAAACATGATGAAAGTTACTTGTCATATTCTTACCAGTACTGGATCACCTATGTGTAGAATTTGTAATTGATACATGATCCATATTTTATGAGCAGAACAAAATGAATACAGATTATTAACAGGTGCTTAACAAAAAATAATAGAGATACAATAAAACTAGTTTTCTATTCAATAACAAAATAAGTTGAAACTGTAAAATGCAGCGGAAACAAGCTTGTTGGAATGGTGGTGGCTTAGCTCTGAGAAGAGATGTGACGACAACGCGCATTTGCAAGAAGAAGGTTACAATGAGGCTCTGAAGGCCTTTTTACAATAAGCAAGAATGCCAAAAATCCTAGACATCCAAAAACCTAACCCTAGGAGATGAAACGCCAAAAGTCATGTAGGCCCCGTTTGGGTAAGCTAGTACATCAACTTCCCGGGGTCGTAACTTTTGGATACGGTCTCTGTTTTAGGCGTGTGATAGCCCATCGGAAAGCTATCATAGAGGATATTCATTTTGAGGGATCAATCATGCCTTCGGCTATCATTGAGGAGATCGGTACCAAAAAACCTTCATTTAGGCCCTCAAAATGGCCCCGGAAGTAAAAACTGCTAAAAATAGTAAATTGCCAAAAATGTCAGAAAATTGTTTTGACCTAGTTGGAAAAGGTGGGTGGCCACCGATATCCATCTGGATCAATACAGGATCACCTGAGTGTTGGATCGTCTGTGTGTAAGACTTGCAGTTGGTACAGGATCACCTGATTACCTAAGTGTCAGATCACATGTGTGTAAAATTTGTAGTTGGTACAGGATCACCTGATTACCTGAGTGTCGGATCACCTGTGTGTAAAATTTGCAGTTGGTACAGGATCACCTGATTACCTGAGTTTCAGATCACCTGTGTGTAAAATTTGCAGTTGGTACAGGATCACCTGATTACCTGAGTGTCGAATCACCTGTGTGTAAAATTTGTAGTTGGTACAGGATCACCTGATTACCTGAGTGTCGGATCACCTGTGTGTAAAATTCATAGTTGGTACAAGATCACCTAAGTGTTGGATTAGCTATGTGTAAAATTTGTAGTTGGTACAGGACCACCTGATTACCTGAGTGTCGGATCACCTGTGTGTAAAATTTGAAGTTGGTACAGGATCACCTGATTACCTGAATGCCATATCACCTGTGTGTAAAATTTGCAGTTGGTACCGGAATAGCGCAGGGCCCCTTCTTTTATACTGGATAGGATCTAGTACTGGATAGGAACAACGAGATGATTTGGTGGCCCTTCATACATAGAGGTGATCATCGATGCGAGATAAGCACAAAAATGAACTTTCATGAGCTTAAAAATCTTGACACTGATTATGGTGACAATGATTTATAGAAATAGCTAGTTTTCTATGGTCAAATCCGTCTGAAAAAACATGCAGTTGCCAAAGTTTATAGAGGAATAATGCAGGAAAGATTTTTAACAGGAGGGTACTCTGTAATGACCAGTAACTAAGATGACAGAACTCCTTTTCTTCTAGAGCCAAGGTGACCACACTTTTGCTAGCATTTCCTCTTTTATTACAGCACGATAATAATCCTAACTACTACTTTTCTGTGGATTTTTATCGAGCCCATATTAGTTAATGCTCGCCGGTATTTTCAATTTTATAGAGTCTGAAAAACTTAAAGGAAACTTTCTATATTGTCCCGTGGATTTTTGTCAAGCCCGGGCCAGTTCCTGCTCACCGATATTTTCAATTTTAAAGAGTCTGAAAAACTTAAATGAAACTCTCTACACTGTCTCGTGGATTTTTGTCGAGCCCGGGCCAGTTCCTGCTCACCCGTATTTTCAATTTTAAAGAGTCTGAAAAACTTAAAGGAAACTCTCTATACTGTCCCATGGATTTTTGTAGAGCCCGGGCCAGTTCCTGCTCATCGGTATTTTCAATTTTAAAGAGTCTGAAAAACTTAAAGAATACTCTTTTTGGTAGCTATCCTCCTTATTTGTTTATCTACATGGGAACACCACCAATTTTTGTTTTGTATTTGTTAGTTAAAAATAAAAAAAACTTCATCTCATGACACACCTATGTACAGAAAATGAATTTATACAATTTGAACTTACTATGGTAGGTCAGCAGGAGGGAAAACACTCTCCCTTAACAGTTGCATTTCAGCAGTCTGAAGAACATTTTTGACAAAATCCTCCTTTGACAGCGGTTTGTGATAAACCTTCAGTCAATGTCCATTTACAACAAGGTAAGTCTGCATTTCATCAATAGTATTTATCCTTACTGCACCATTTTCATAGACTGTATCAACCTCATAGGGCCCCATCCATCTAGTAGACAGTTTTCCTTTGAAATTTTTAAATCTGCTATCATATAGGAGAGCCCAATCACCTAGCTGGAAGGACTTCTGTTTAATGTACTTGTCGTGCCATTTGGTCCTTTGTTCTTGTATCAGGGTGGTTCTTTGTAGAGCATCTTGTCTTATCTCATCAAGCTCATTCAATTGTAATAGCCTATGTTTTTTAGCTTCATTTAGGTCCATTCCTNGTCTTTACCTGAAACTCTATGGGAAGTAGTACCTGCTTCCCATATTCCAACTCATACGATGTATGGCCTGTTGTATTTCTCCAGGCTTTCCTATAGGCCCACAAGGCCTCAAGAAACCTATCAGCCCAGTCTTTGTGATGCAGCTGAACAGTCTTAGTGAGGATGGCCTCTATCACTTTGTTGGTCGACTCTACTTGGCCATTGGCTTGGGGATGATAGGGTGAAGACTTTCTGTGTCTGATCTTGTATTGTTCGATAAGGACCTTAACCAAATTTGAGGTGAATTGTGTTCCTTGATCAGTGATTATCTCTCGAGGTACCCCGAAACGAGTGAAAATTTCCTCAAAGAGAAAATCTACAACAGATTGTTCATTGGCTGAATACAAGGCCTTGGATTCTACCCATTTTGTTACATAGTCTGTGCAAACTAATATGTACTTTTTCTTCCGGGACATGGGGTTGATAGGTCCTACAAAATCTAAGGCCCATTTTTCAAAGGGTTCGATTACTACTTGGGCTTGGAGTGCCATTTCATCGACTGATGTAGGTTTTCCCATTCTTTGGCAATCATCGCAGCTGGCCACATATTTCTTTGCATCTTTAAAAATGGTTGGCCAATAATATCCAGGTTGTAGGATTTTGTAAGCTGTCCTTTTGTGAACAAAGTGGCCTCCACATGGGCCAACATAGCAGGCTCTGAAGATATCCTACATTTCATCTTCCCGGACACATCTTCTGATTCCTAAATCAGGTCATGTTTGGTATAGGGTATCTTCATGCCACATATAATTGGCACTTAGTTGAATTATTCTTTTTTTTTCTCTAGATGTGATACCTTGAGGCAGCTTGCCGATTACCAAATATTTGGCTACGTCTGCATACCAAGGGGTGAAAGTAGAAATGGAAAATAAATTCTCATCTGGAAAATCATCATCTACTGGAGTACTATCACCTGTATGGATAAGCCTAGACAGAAAATCAGAGACCAATTTATCTCTTCCAGGCCTGTCTATGATAGTGATATTAAATTCTTGTAGTAACAAGAGCCATCTAGTTATTCTAGAATTTGTAATAGGTTTATTCATTAGAAATCTCATATTTGAGTGATCTGTGTGCACAAAAACTTTGTATCATGTTATATAGTGTCTAAAATTGTTGATGGCATGTACTACTGATAAGAATTATTTCTCTGTGACAGTATAGTTTGCTTCAGCAGGTGAGAGGTTCTTACTAACAAAGTATATAGCATAAGGAATATGCCCTTCCCTTTGTCCTAATACAACTCCCAAAGCGGTATCTGAGGCATCTGTACAGATATGGAAAGGAAGAGACCATTTTGGGCCTCTCAAAGAAAGAGCACTTGAAAGTTTTGTTTTTAAGATTTCAAAGGAGATTTGGCATTGCTCATCTCAAGAGAATTCAACATCTTTCGTTAGTAGTTTGAAAAGGGGGGCAGCTAGGTTTGTAAAATTTTTAATAAACCTCCTATAGTAGTTGGCATGCCCTAAGAAACTTATGATTTCCTTCTATGAACTAGGGATCTTAATTTGGGAAATAATGTCGATTTTGGCAAGGTCCACTCTTATTCTGGTACTGTAGATGTGGTGACCTAGAATGATTCCTTCAGTAAGAATCATTCTTGATTTTTCATGACTAAGTGAGAGGTTGGTCTCTTTACATATAACCAGTACCTTCTTCAAATTATCCAATGCTTTTTGGAAATCATCCCCATATACCATGAAGTCATCCATGTCGACTTCCGCACAATCATTGGTCAGATCGGAGAAAATAGCCAAGACAACCCTCTGAAAGGTAGCAGGGGCATTACATAATCCAAAGGGGAGAACCCTATAATCATAGGTTCCCCAAGGGTAGGTGAATGTGGTCTTATCCTGGTCTTTTGGTGAAATTTGTATTTGGTTGTAGCCACTAAACCCATCCAGAAAAGAAAAGTACCTCTTCCCAGATAAAGTATCCAAGACCTGATCTATGAAAGGTAAAGGGAAGTAGTCTCTATAGGTAGCCTTGTTTAGCTCTCGAAAGTCCACACAAATCCTCCATTTCCCGTTTTTCTTTGGTACAATAAATAATGGGGAGACCCATTTGCTATCTGATATAGGGTAAATGAAATTGGCTTGCAGAAGTTTTTGGAGTTCTTCCTTTACTATATCTTTCAAGGCTGGGTTCATTCTTCTCTGGGGTTGTCAAATAGGTCTGATTTGATCATTAGTGTAAATATGATGCATACATGTATCTGGGTGGATCCCTTTCATGTCAGAGTAATCCCATGCAAACGCATCGGATTTCCCCTAAATCATTTGTACCATCTTTTGTTGTTGATCTATTTCTAGGCTAGCATTGATATACAGGGACTTCCCAGGTCTGATTTCTACAGCTTGGACAGTAGACTCCTTCCCTTCCTATATTTGCAAAAGAGTGGCTATTGTAGAAGTGGAAGGGTGCCAAATTTCTTGAAATTCAAGGCTAAAGATGTGTGTGTAGTTGGGGAAAGATTGGGGATAGTCAATGCATGCCGAAGCAACCAAGAATAGACATAGGATTTGTTCTTCAAAGTGTTCTTGTACTCCTTTTACTTGTTCAAGTGTCAACAAGGGTTGGCTACAGTCCTCCTCCCCATACAGATTCTCCAACTAGAGAGGGACTTATGTGGCTGGTTGGGCGGGAAGGAAAAGGATAGGTTTCTGACTTTGAGTGCCATTGGAAATTGTCATTTCTCCAGATCGACAACTGATGAATGCATCAACAGTGGCCAACCAAGGTCGGCCTAGTACCACTGGGTGTCCTGGTTTGGGGGATTTGGGATGGATTACCAAGAAATCCACAAGGTATTCAAAAGAGGCCAATATCACTGTTATATCATCTAAACTTCCTGTTGGGGTGATGACTAATTTATCTACAATCTCTAGTAAAGTTTGTGTAGGTCTTAAGTGATCTAATTGCAGTGTTTTCATAGTGTTTACTGACATCACATTTATTGTTTCCCCTAGATCAATCAATGTGTTAGGTAAGGCAACACCATTGATTAGTATGGTTACCACTGGGTTCCCTAGATCACTATACTTGGAAGGCATTTCTGTTATAAAATCGGATAACTATCCTACCACCCGTATGACAAGAGGCTCTTTCCTCTTTCTCCCTGGATTTTTAATGCAAAGGTCCCTTACAATTTTAGCATAGATAGGTATGTCTTTAACGGCCTGTAGTAGTGGAATCTTTACACAAATATTTCGAAGTTCAGTCTCTAGATTATGTTCTAGAGGTTCGTCAATTTTCTTTATGAGAAGCCTTTCTGGGTAAGGGGGATTCATTTCATGGGGTGTTTCTGTTGCAAGGGAGTTGGGAGAAGGGATTTCTTGTGGTACTGGAGTGTTTCTTTTTTCGTTCAATGGATCAGCCATCTATTCTTCTCTTTGAACTGTTTGGACATCTATTTGTTCTTCTTAGTTTGTGTGATTATGCACGTGTTCCTCTTGAATGACCATAGTGGGATTTGTTTTGTTTACAATCCTTCCTGATCTTAATTCAATTCCATTAAACAAAGCTGGCATTATTACGTATGTAGGGAATGTTTGTACTTCAATGTTTTGTATAGGTTGTGTCGGTCTGTTATTTGGGTTAGGGATAGGTTGTGCAGGAATAGGAGTAGGCCGAGGAGGGTTTTGGATGGGTGCAACTTGCATTGGTTGCTGCATATTTGGATTCATGGGTAGTGCAAGTGGTTGTTGTGGTTGTGGGGGTGGAATAAGAGCAGGGGGGTTAAAATCTGGGAGCAACTATGAAATATTCGAAGGATATTGTGGATAGGTGGGAAAAATTGTTGGTTGAAAGGGGACATTTCCATATACAGGTCCTCTCCACCCCTATTTCCAAGGTTGGGTTTGTGTTGACCACTGAGGATAAGACATGGGAGGTACCCATTGTTGTTGGGGGTATTGTGTAATTGGGTCGACAAACATGCTAGGGTTTTGTTGTCTCCATGGTCTCCTAGGGGGGTAAGATGTCTTAGGTTCTCCTCCTCCCTTGAACATGGCCTTGAATCTAGGGAGAGAAGGGCATTCATTAGTAGTATGGTCCTCTGTGAAAATACCATAGAGTTCAATAACATTGAGGGGGCATTCCTTTTCAGGGTGTTTCCTCCTACACTGATGACAGAAGATTGCTAACGCAACATTTTCTTC
Source organism: Picea sitchensis (assembly GCA_010110895.2). Lineage (NCBI taxonomy): Eukaryota > Viridiplantae > Streptophyta > Pinopsida > Pinales > Pinaceae > Picea > Picea sitchensis. The sequence continues at coordinate 26,157 of SNQJ01S0075073.1, forward strand.
CTCTTATTTTCTTTTAATTTGCATGGTATCTAGTTGGGAACTGATGGTGTGTAGGATATCTATTTTAAATTTTTCCAATAGATTTCCTAGCTCAATCCTCGTGACACCTCCGGATGTGGGTTTAGCAATTATGTTGGTAGGGTCCCTTATACTTTTCCCTATTTTAGCTTGACTGCAAGAGTATCTTTTACAATACTCCGCTATGTCTGCAAATGGTTTTTGGTATATGTCCCCAGAACTCATAAGGTTTAACACTTCAATGCAATCGTCCCTCACACCCTTTAGGAAGACAGTCTTAATTGTAGCTGTATCTAAGGAAAATTGCTTAGTCTTTTGGTAATTGTATAAGAACCTTTCTAAGTAGTCTTCTAATCTTTCTTCTTCTGATTGTTGCATTTTGAATATATCATTCCTAGCATCCCTAGGTCTGTAGTAATCTTGGTATTTCTAGAGGAAGGTCTCCTTCATACCATCCCAAGATAAAATTGTGTCTTCCCCTAAGCTCATGAACCACTGTAGTGTCGAATATTTTAGTGTGGCTAGGAAAAGTTTTAATTTTTTAGCATTATCTATGTAGTTATAGCTCCTACACAATATGTCAAATTCAAATAAAAATGAGTTAGGGTCTTCTGTCAACATACCTCTGAAATGAGGAAGTGAAGATAATGGAATGTTCTTCATAGCAACGTCTTTAGCCATATCCAGTATGGGGAATCCAAATGTCTCTGTTTCATTGGCTATGTTTCCCTCTTCTTCTGCCATGTTTCCAAGCACTCTGTAAGGAGGTGGTGAATTTTCTCCACTGAGTGATGGTTCCACCACCAGGTTATCTGGTATTTCTGGTTGTTCCAAGGCTTTGTGTGGTCTTCCAACAACAGATGCAGCCTCTTCTATTATCACCTCTTCTTCTTTTCCAATTTCTCTTTTGGATGGGGTCGCCAGTGTTGCCTCCTTTTCTTGCTACCTTATGTTTTTAATCTGAACAGTGGCTTCAGATCTAGTGCCTTTTGCTATTGTTGCAATGGATGCCTTTGAGCTCTCTCCTCTAATAATTTTTTTTGCATGAGTTTTCGATGAATTAGTATAAGGGAGGGTTTTCTTTGTTGTTTGTTTTTCTGGTTTTTCTGATATTTTAGGAGCAATAAATCTGCCTTTATTATCCCTGTACCTACTCATAAAAAAATGAAATCAATGAAAACGCAGATTCCTAATTAGAGGTAGGACGAAAACCTAACTTTGGAGCAACCCCATCAAAGTGGATGTGCAGGTTCTTACCTTTCGTCTTACCGTCTTCTCCCCACCCTCAGATTATCCTCAAATCCAATCCAATACTTCATCAAACCAAAAAAATATGCTACCTGCTACTGTTTACAAGTCCCCGGCAACGGTGCCAAAATGTTGGTGCGTAAACATGTTCACTGTATATCTCACACTCATTTAAATGTCAATCTAGGATTCATAATCGAAAGAATCATTACACCATATGTGCCGAGAACAAGTAACCTATCTAAGTCTGTTGCATATAGAAAATAATTAATAACATAAAAATTCCATTTCTAAGATCTCTAAATACTTCAAAATATCCTCTGAACCTAAAAGAGAAAACTGATAATGAAACTTAGACAAACAGTCAATCAAAGAGATGTTGTACCAGAGAAACAAGTATGTTCATTTTAGGCACTTGTATTGAAAAGATGAACTTTAAGAAGCTTGTCTCTTGTAGTAATTAAAACAATCAACTCCAACCATTCTTGAAACAAAAACCAACTTCAACTTCATGTAATTCAACCAAACCAGCACAACTGGAATTCAGTATAACTGAAAGACTTTATTACAGCACATGAAGATGAAAGATAAAGTCTCCTGGTCCCTTGCGATACTACAATCATAAACTTAAAATATCAGTCCCACACTTAAAATTATGAGACAGCTACCTTCAACATTAGATAATAAAATGTATATTCAATCTATCACTTGCCTATACACACCAATCCAAAATGATTAACTCAATGCTCAATCCTGAGAATGAAATAAAGACTAATCACACACGCGTTGCTATAAACTATCCACACAAACACACAAAACGTATACAATGAGGTTTACCTTAGTTGGGGTAGTGGGCCCTTGCCGAACCAACAAGGAACATCTTAAGGAGTTAACAGACTAAAAATTTCACTCACATCCAAGAATTGACATAAAAGATCTTCTGTATTAATTCAAATAGTAAATTGGATCAACAATCTTTTACTTCATACATGATGACGACAAGTATTGTCTGATTCTTATCGTATATTTCTTACATTCCTCTCTACACACATTCCTTATATAAGGTAAGTCGATACTACCAATATTTATGGATAAACATTAAACAATTCGAGAAATTCTAGAATTAAGATTTACATCGAATTTTTAGGAGTCGACTCCATCCTCATGACACAAAATGCATGAGCGATGGAATCTCTTGCAACTGGAGAACTGACTCGGATGATTCTATCCTATCTTCTCGAAATATCCACCATTATCCAAGTCCAACTGGTGCATCCCAAAATAAAGGTTTTGGTACCGGATTGCACACAGTCGCGAGTCTGGTACTGGAATAGAACAGATCAAGGAGTACCGGAATAGCACACGTCTTGGTACCAGAATGGAGTTGGTACCAGATCAAAACTGTCTTGGGTACCGAAATGGATTTGGTACCGGATTACACAGTGTCTGGTAGTGCCGGATAGACTGCTCATAAATCAAATTATTAGAACTATACAAAATAAAACACTTTCAATCGAGTTGATTTAAGAAAGTTAAACAAACATGTTTTAAATCACCAATTACCTCTTGTAGACATGACATAGCTATTAGGCATTTGTTTTGGGAGGGAATAGTCCAGTATGCTTTTATAACAGAGGCAAAAAGACTTAGATAGAGGGTAAGATAGGGTATTATCTTATGTCAAAATGGAGACGCAAGAGGAATCCCCGAAATTCTAGGGATTATGGACCCTTTTTTTTCTTTTTGAGAAGGAATGTCTCCACTCGTCATTTGACCATTGGAGTCGCCTGATAGATTTGAGCTTAACTTGAGAGATGGATGGTGGATAGTATGCCCTCAATCTTTTTGTACGCACAAAATTAATACAATGGTATTCACAACGGAGAGAGTCACATGTTTCTAGGTCAAAAAAAGGGCTGCAATGCCTTAGATTCTGAAGTCGAGATGCCTTGGATACGATGGTTGTGATTTAAAAAAATCATCAAAGAATGTTGGTGGCGATAATAAACTCGATATCGTCCCTGTCTGCATCCTTAACAACCAATATATTTTCCTTTGACAAAGAATATATCAAGAGATCAGTCGCGACATTGCGCAAGATAGTCTTCTTGATCCAGGTGGATATTGGTCGCCACCCACCTATTCCAACTGGCTCAAAATAATTTGTTGGCAATTTACTATTTTTAGCATTTTGGGGGGTCCCAAACTTTCGAGGCCATTTTCAGGGCCTAAACAATGTTTTTTCATGATCAAGCACCTCAATGATAACTAAAGGCTTTAATTAGGCCCCCAAAATGAATCTCCTTGTCGATACCTTTCCATCGAGATATCGTGCACCACAAACAGAGATAGTATGCCAAAGTTACACCCCCAGGAAGTTGATACACCAAACTAACCAAAACAAGGTCCACAAAATTGTTAGCTTTTCATCTTCCGAGGTTAGGGTTTTGGATTTTCTTTATGTTAAAAAGGCCTTTGGAGCCTCATTGTAACAATCATCTTCTTGCGAATGAGTGTAATCATCACATCTCTTCTCAGAGATAAGTTGCCACCATTCTAGCGAGTCTTTCACTCTGTATTTCTACAGTTTTGTACATTTCACTCATTAATAGAAATTGTGTATTACTATATCTTTGTGTTTATGGTTATATCTCTGATATATCTATGTTATATTATTGAATATTTGATATATCTCTGTACATTTCTTTATTATACCTCCGTTGTTAAGCCCTAATATTGGCTCATTACCCCTTAATTGGGGCATATTACATTAGTAATGTTATTTTATTTATGTCGTCTTTACTCCAATGTTGTAATTATATCGCCTAGTCTCATATATATACCAGGGAGACATTTTCATTTGGAATCATCTTGTACTTGAACATTTATGTGGTGTAAAAGGAGGTTACCCCCTCGAAGAGGCTTATTGTCTGAAATTATCTCTTTTTCAAGGTGTTGAGTACTTATTCTGAGGTTTTTCTATGCTATATTGATATTTGGTCCTTAACATATGGTATCAGAGCTCAAGGTCTTGGGGTTTCACTACTACATCTGAGACACCTTGGAATTTTCGCTATAAATTTTTTTATACAATGTTTCAGAAGGAACGGCTTGGAGGATATTTAGTAGACGGATCAAGGTACGTTGGGTTAAAATTTAATCTCTTGAGGCCTTATACTTTCATAGATATAGTCTGTGCAAGATAGGGTTCTGGAATCATCCTGAACTGATTCATTGCGGAATTTTCGCTATAAAACGTTTTCTATAATGTTTCAAACACTAAAATCTAGAGGATATTCACAGAAATTAGTAAGGTATCTGTGGTAAAAACTTCGGCTTCTGGGTCATCTTACATTTGTAGATACACCCTGTGGAATAAAGGGTATCTGACTAGTCCTATTGACTAGTCTCAAGAAGGTGTTCCAGGTAAAACAATCATAACTTCTTCCTAGAGTATCCAAATTGAGTGAGACTAGTTTCATTGGATAGTGGAGAGTCTGTAGTATTTCTGGTACGAGTTTCAGAATTTTATATCAATTATTTTGTGCGGTACACGCTATACAAGTGAGATCTCCTAGAAAGGCCAAAAATCAACAAGTTTTGGGGAAGTTACCGTAAATTCCACTATTCACATCCAATTTTGATCAGACCTATGGCATTGTAGAGAAGAAATATTAGAGAACTACATAAAAGAAATTTTCATACCTAGAAGGGTCGAAACTTGGGAGATACAATAGAAGAAACATTGTTTAGCAGAACCACCTCAAAATCAAGGTTCAAAAGTGATACTTGGCCAACATGCCACCCAAAAAGGGAACTTCTACACCAAATAAGCCTCTAGACAATCCTACTTGGACTCTTGATGAAGGTGAAGAAATACGTAGGGACATAAATGATTTACAAA
>SNQJ01S0075073.1:31336-44236 GCA_010110895.2 Picea sitchensis
CCTCCTAGTCTCCTATATATACCAAGGAGACATTTTCATTTGGAATCATCTTGTACTTGAACATTTATGTGGGGTAAAAGGAGGTTGCCCCCTTGAAGAGGCTTATTGTCTGAAATTATCTCTTTTTCAAGGCGTTGAGTACTTATTTTGAGGTTTTTCTATGCTATATTGATATTTGGTTCTTAACATCTGCTCTCATTTCATGCCTAAAATAATCCGGATCACTTCTGAATCAACAACACATTGCAACCATTGGACTTGATTTAATTATCTCAAGAATATAATTGAAGCATCCACCGTTCTACATAACCCTTCTTTCAGTTCAACGGAAATTCATATGGTTCCCTACATGCAAGGGATGCAGTGACGGGAATGTGAAGTATTATTGAGAATGCTTTTGTTCCCAAGTTCTTTCAGAGACAGAAGAATACCATCATTATTTCCCCGTGGTTAGAGGCCAATCTGTTCATGTCGACTCAAGGACCTTAACTATTTGGAAATAAAATTGATTTCCAGGATCCGGTTGCAAGTGACACACCGGGTAGAGGATGAACCCTCATATATGTATTGAGAGGCAAAAACATAACTCTACATATAAGTGGACGGAGTTGGTATACCTGTGCATAGCTCAAATGGCCATCCAAAGTCAGAGAGTTGGAGTGTTTGGAGAGTTGAGGTCGAGGAGAGGGTGACGGAGACATTTTAGTGAAAAATATAGTTACAACCCATGTAAAAAATAGTTGCAGGAGGTCGATGTATTTGCAGATAGAATACAGTTTACGCAGGAGGGGAAAACTTAACGCACAAAGGGTGATTTCACTCATAGAGAATATAGCAGAGGAAATACTTGCAACGATGGAAGACGGAGGTGTTTCTACACATGGGTGCACAGAGAATCGTTTATGTGGAGGGCATATACAGATGAGCGTTTTATGTACGTGAAATAAAACGCCCAAGGGATTGAGGCATTTCTCAACAACTGACAGCTTATTTCAGGCCTAAAAGACTATAGGCTCTTATACCATTGTTGGACTCATGATTTAGAATAGGCGTGAAGTGATTTTATTACTCAATATGATACATGGATATGACCCTTTGGTTCATCTTCCAAGGGTCTCTTGGTCTCCAATAACTATTACACTAACTTGATGGTTCACATTCTGTCTCATCGTTAACCCTAATGGATTACGTTTCCAAAACTAATAATTATTTTATGAAATTTCCAACTCCATGCTATGAATATTGGGATGTCCATAAGGTTGAAGGTGGACATGGGAGAAAATATTGAGCAACAGTTGTTCATATTATAGTAAATTTTTCCCACCCTCATATCCTCAGTACCTCACCCTTATATGATGAGTGCAAGGTTAAAGATAAGAATAAAGATGGAGGAATATATGAGGATGAGGTTAATGATAAATATAAGAATGGAGATGGAGGAAGATACAAGGGTGAGGCTAAAGATAAGAATGGAGATGGACAAACATATTGGGAAATTTGTTTCATAATTTTTGAATTCAATGGATACAAAATTGGATATCCATATAACCTTGCTAACTCAAAAAAGGGTTTGACTCTTGCAAGATGGTGCTAGAGTGGAGAGAAAGAGAGCATGAGGAGGTGGATGTTGTAGTGGAGAGAGATCTAGGGGCCCAAATGTCCTTAAAAAAATGTGGGATATACAATTTTTGGGATCTCAAAGGTATGAGGGCTCAAGTGAGATTTCTTTAGCTACTTGTGAACTACTGGGATCCAAATAGTGAGAGCTTCAACCTTGATGGACAACCATTAAGGATTGAAGTTGAGGACATCTATTTCTTAACAGGATTTTCACGTCAACGTGAGGTGGTCAATCTCAAATCCCAAAGAGTTGGGAGTGGCATGAATATCGAGGATTACATAGCCACTCATTGCATTGCAGGGACCAAGAAGGTAGGGAGCCAACTCCCAATCATAGGGATCAACAATATGAGCCTCAAGATTGTTGTCCTAGTTTTGACATAGATCACAGGATCGACCTCTTTGCACCAGGAATCGAGGCCACTTATGTTCTACTCAGTGGAGTGCTTGCGACCCACGATGTATGACTGGTGCACCTCACTACTGGCCAACATGAAGAACCAGCTGACAGACTGCAAACTGGGTAATAAGAGGAACTTCAGGTTTGTTTCTATCCTTTGTAGTTTTTTCTTCGAGCAGGTTCCAGGCTTGGGACCTAGAGTTGAGATTATTTTGCATGGACCTCGTGATCTAGCCATGGCACGGTGGACCGAGGTGATGAGACGGCAGGGGGTGATAGGGTGCCAACACCCTACAACGATGAATTTTTCTTCTGGTGGAGTCGACAGGTGATATATATGGATGACTACCCTTACGTAGAGATTGACTTCAAAGGAGTTCCTAACATGCCATTACCATCATGGTCTGCCTACGGAGACATAGGTATGTCACAGTTTTTGGAATATTTCATTTTTTTGTATTTTTGTATAAGGAGACAAAAATATTTTTGGATGATGTTAACTACTAATTAAACATGTATGTGATGCAGACGTAGGTCCACGACATCGTCGAAGGAACTGGGGAGATGAGACAGCGAGAGGATATGCGGATAGAGTGCTTCAAAACGTGCAGGGCAACCTGTCTCATTTGACACAGAGTATTCCTATGGTTCAGGTGGAGGGTCTACTGGAGGGTATGCAGCGACAGGTGATAGGTGTGCCACGTGCTTGGGTATGACTTTTTCGATGTCTCACAAATGCTGTAGTCTTCTATCATGACACTCATCCGACTCCAAAGACGTATATGTCATGACTATTGTATGATCAGTTGTATATGTATGTTGAGGGTGTCAGCTCCAATTTTGTACTATAACATCATATTTTTTTGAAATATATATAAAAACATAGTTCCTTGGCTTAACTTATGTTACAATGTGTACATTTATGAAAATGTTTTCTTTGCTTTAGTTATGTGACAAATGCCAATCTAAAACAAAATTAGCATATGCATTGGATACATAATTAGAACTTCTTGGTATGTGATGAAAAGTAACAATATCAAACTGTCATTCCAAAAGTCATATCCGTAGGAATCGTCGAAGTAGAGTAGGGTCACGCACATGGTAACTGTCGTTCAACTGACATACTACTAATTGGGATTCCAGGAGAACTTCTAACGAGCGAATACCATGTGAAATATTATTGCGTAAAATTTCTATAACGACACTATATTCGGACACATTATTCGTGGATGGCCCTAGGCATACGCCACCTGAAGACACCAGTAGACCCTCGGGTGAGTAAACAACCCAAGCGACGGAAGCCATGTTCTATGTATGATGATTGGCCCCGTCTGCAAATCCTAAGTAGACCAAAGACTCCGCTGACATCTTCCAACCAAGGGAAAAATCGATAAGCAAGCTAAAGATAAAAAAAAAAGGGAAAAGATATATACACTAAAATACATTAGTATACAAAAATTTATGCCCAAGCTTGGGGCTTAAGCATAATATCTTTTCAAATAGATCCAATTCTTGGGCTCATCCAACATGTTCCCTTCATAATATTCTAATTCATAGGCTCATTTTTCTAGGACACGTCGCACGATATAGGGACCGTGCCACATGGGTTTGAACTAGCTTGCCCCCAGTTGTTCTTTGGCTTGATCATATAGAAGGACCAAGTCACCCTCAACGTATTGTCGAGGACAGACAAACTTATCGTATTGGACCTTGACACGTCTTTTATTTGCTTCGATAGCCATAGAGGCATCTCAACGTTGCTCATCTAGACTCTCTAGGTGTACGAGGCATTGTTCGAGATCGGAAGTGTCATGTAGGAGCGCAACTGCCAATATAAGATAAGGGATCTCGCATTCAATAGGTAAGATTGATTCCACACCATGTAATAAATGGAAAGGAGAAAAACTGGTGGAAGTCTTGACCGAGGTTCGGTATGTCCAAAGTGCTAGATAAAGCATGATATGCCAGTCATATTTTCTTTGGCTGACAGTTTTATGTAAAATGGTCTTGAGAGACTTGTTCACCATGTTTAAACCCCAGTTTAGATGCTAGTTCTTTCATCATTTCATTTTGAAAGTGACTTCCATGATTAGTCACAATCTCACTCGGGATTCTGAACCGGGATATAATTTGATTGAATACGAAGAAGGTGACAGTCTTCCCATCATATTTAATTGTAGGCATGGCCTCAACCCACTTAGTAAAGTAGTCTACAACCACGATAATGTGTTGATGCCCCCCAGTCAAAGTTAGGTTGCAATCCACAAAGTCCACCCACCACTTGGTGAAAGGACCGACGGTAATGACTAGATGGAGAGGGGTTGGATGCTAGCGCATTTTCTGAGTGAACACCTGGCATGGGTGACACTTCCTAACCGCTTTGACACAATATTTGAAGATAGATGGCCAAAAATAACCAAATCGCAAAATTTTCTAGGCTGTCGTAAGCCCAGATAGATGACCACCACAAGCCCCACTATGGCAGTCATTTAGAATAGACTCAGCTTCTTCGTGAGTTAAACAAAGACACAAGCTATTGTCTACTCCTCGACGATACAGGGGGTCGCCGATGATAAGATAGGTCTTATCTTGGTATCATATACGTCGTTGGTCATCTCATGAGAGATGTTGAGGGAACTTCAAATTTTGAAGATAGAGAACAATATCTCCATACCAGGGGTCTGACAATGAGACAAGGAAAATGTGTTCATCCACAAATGAATCAACATGAATAACATCCTCATCTAACCGAGGGAAGTCGGATATTAACTCTGCAAATACTAGTGATTTTTTGGACTTCACAGAAGCAATATCGATATCGAACTCTTGTAGAATGACAATCCATTTATTTTACTTTCCCCCTATGATATGCCTGGTAAGGATGTATTGAAATGGATTGACATAGGCAACCATAGTAGTTTTGAAAAGAAATATATAATGTCGTAATCGTTGGACTACGTCAATGGAAGCCAAAGCTAGCTTTTCCACATGAAAATATTTGAGTTTAGGGCCGACCAAGTTTTGACTAAGATAGTAAATGAAGTTCTCATGGAGCTCATCATCCTCTTGAACCAACACCATACCAATTGTCTGTTCGGATGCAGCGACATAAATCAAGTAATCTCTACCGTAGTCTAGAGATTTCAACAAAGGCGTTGATACCAAGGCTTTCTTCAAAGCATCGAAGGATTCCTAGGCTCGCTCATCCTAGATAAAAGGAGTGTCCTTCTTCAAAAGACACATGAAACCCTTAGTAATATTGGCATAGTTCACTATAAACCATCCTAAAAAGTTAGTTTTCCCCTATAAACCTTGAAGTTTGTGAACAGTGCGCGAGGGAGGCAATCGAAGTATTACCTCAACCTTTAACGGATCTACCATGATCCCAATATCAGAGACTAAAAATCCTAGAAGTCGACCTGACCTAACACAAAAGATGGATTTATGAGGGTTCAACCGGATGCAATAATGGTGACATCTTTCAAATACTAGACGAAGGATCTTAGGGTGATCCACTCTCTTACAGGAGTGAGCAACAATATCATTGAGATAGGCTTCGACTATAGGTTTGAGATCGTTAAATGTGAAGGTCATAGCTCGTTGGAAAGTTGCTCCGACATTTTTAAGGGCGAAAGGCATATTCCAGTATGCAAAAGTACCCCAAGGGAAAATAAATGTCGTCTTATGTTGGTCCTTAGGTTTAATCTAAATTTGGTTATACCCTAAAAATTCGTCCATGAAAGAAAAAACTTTGATTCCTGCATACTCGTCAAGATTATGATCGATGAAGGGTGTTGGGAAGTTGTCTTTAGGACAGGATTTATTCAGTTCACGAAAATCCATGCATACATGGATGGTTCCTTACTTTTTATTCACATGAACGGGATTGGATACCCATTCAGTCAAGGAAACTAGGTAGATAAAGCCAACATTAAGCAGTTTTTCTACCTCTGCATTAATAGCAGGGGCCTTCCTAGGATTGCCATCTCTAAGACGTTGTCGAACAAGTTTGGCATCCTTGTAAGTTTCAATCTCATGTTCGATAATTCGAGGGTCGATTTTGGCATCTCTTCATATGACCAAGCGAATACATCTCAGAATTCCTTGAAGAGTTCGGTGTAGATCAGAATTTCTTCTGGAAAACAATCTGCACCGATGTATACATTTTCAACCTTTCCAGGAGTACAATAGATATCTATTGTGACAGTAGGATTGATACTCGCCATGTTTCCTTCGGCATAAATGTCATGCATATCAAGTGGAACTACGACGTGACTGACTATCTCGCTCAAAGTAGATCTAAAATCATCTTGCTCGATTATGGCAATCTCTAGGAGGAAATAAGAGCGATGATGCATATGATCCCAAGGTCTATTAGAACCATTCATGGCCTCAATGATAGCTTCATCCAAAGGAAAATTCTCATCGAGGAAGTCACGCGAACAAGATGATGAAGTGGCCCACACGGGCTCTAGGATAGGATCCTCCTCGTTCGTCTGTGAGGTGACAGGATCTGGATCGGCAAAAGAGTCAAGAAAAACCTAATACGCAATCTCTACTGTCGATAGTGGCATGGCCATTCTAGAATGTAACTGACCTTCACAAGATGTCATTGAGGAAGGTAGGGTCCAAGGATCGTTAAAATAGGAAGTGCAGAAAGGAATGGACCTCTCTGAAGAAACGGGCCTACTGGACATGGCATATATATGGTGAACTGGTGCAATGAAGTTGAATGTACCCATAAGGGATGAATACATTCCGACACCGATATTCTTAGTTTTCGGCTAAGAATTTTTGTAATATTCCAGATATAAAAAGTATGCAGAACAGAAATAAAATGCTAGAAATGGCAGATGAACAATAATATAACCAGAAAAACACCACAATAATACCGAAATGATACCAGAATAACACCAGAAAGAGCACTTTGATTACTGAGAGAAATGTTCACTTGCCTCTTCGAGGGGGCAACCTCCAGTCAAGCAGAGCTCTATTACAATAATATCCAAGGCAAGATTTCTCATACCCTCGACTCCTATTTATACTAAATATGTCTATCAAAAGAACCATCTAGAGGAAGATCCTTCTAGAAGCAAAACCTTCTATTAGGTCTTCTTATATTTGACTTATTCTTCCTTATTGCTAGGCCTTATTAATATTGACCTTTATTACATCGGAACATATTATTCTAACTACGTGAGGGGTTAGGTCCCTAACATGTCCTCCCCCTTAAAAACAACCTTGTCCTCAAGGCTTGAGATGTGGAAATTATTGCATAATGGTAGCTGGTTCCCAAGTGGCATCTACTGGGGTTGTATCTTTCCACTTGACTAGCACTTCCTTGATGGTTCGTTGATGTAGGTGATGCTCACGCTGGTCCAAAACTGCTTGTGGTTGTAGCCAAATAGAGCCTTCTTTGTCCAACTTGGGAAGGTTGGTTTGAGTTTGTCACTTAGTTCCAATCACCTTCTTTAAGCATGAAACATGAAAAACAAGATGTATCTTATAATGACTGGGCAAAGCTAACTGATAGTCCACTTGTCCCACACGCTTGAGAATGGAATAAGGACCATAAAATTTGGGCACCAGCTTTTGACAATGGTCGACCTTGAGGGAATTTTTCCTGTAAGGTTGCAGTCGAAGAAACACTTGATCCCCTTCTGCAAATTGACATTCAAAGCGACCTTGATTTTCTTGTTGCTTCATGCGATTCTGGGTCATGACCAATTCTCTTTGACGGTACAGAGAATAGCATCCCGAACTGTAAGTGTTTAGTCAACTGCCTGGACCTTCGAGACACCTGGTAAATATGAGAGAAATCAAGGTGGATTTTGTCCATATACCGCTTCAAAAGGATTCATGCAGGTAGTTGTATGGTATGAAGTGTTATACCACCATTCAGCTAGGGGTAACCATTGAGCCCATTGATTTTTCTTTTCCGATGCAAAACACCTTAAATATGTTTCCAAACACTTGTTGACAACTTCAATTTGACCATCAGTATGGGGATGATAAGTTGTGCTGAGATGAAATTGGGTGCCTTGTAGCTTGAATAGTTCTTGCCAAAAGTTGTTGGTGAAAGTTGCGTCGCGATAAAAAACAATAGAATGTGGCATGCCATGAATCTTGAAGACATGATCTGTGAAAAGTTGAGCCATGGTGGATGTTGTAAATGGGTGTTGAAGAGCACATAGATGAGCATACTTGGAAAGGAGATCAACTACCACCATGATTATTGATTTATTGCCCGATTTAGCTAAGCCTACAATAAAATCCATAGAGATATCCCACCAAATAACAGGTGGAATCGGAAGCGGTTGTAGTGTGCTAGGATATTTGACTGTTTCACCCTTGTCGCATTGACACAAATCACATTCAGCCACAAAATTATGAACGTCTTGTTTCATACCATCCCAGAAAAGGGAACATTTGACCCTGTCATAGTTTTTGGTAAACCCGGAGTACCCAGCTGTGGGTGTAACATGAAGCTCAAAAAGTACCGTGGATTTAAGTTTTGACTATTTACTTAAATACAAGCGGCCTTTATATCGAAGCTCATCATGGAGCCAAGAGTACCCTAGGGAAACTAGAGAATTGGACTGCAATCGTTGTATCAGAAGCGAACTTTTGGGATCGTGTAGCCATTCTTGGCGAATGGCTTGGATCCAATCTGGTACAATGAAGGAGAGAGAAAAAGGGACCCTTAATCTTCATATTTTCGAGAAAGTGCATCTGCAACCACATTGTCTTTTCCTTTCTTGTAAATGATCTCAAAATCATATCCAAAGAACTTAGTCACCCATTTTTGTTGCTCTGGGGAGGAAATGTGTCGTTCCAAAAAATACTTGAGGCTTTGATTATCTGTCCTAATTTGGAATCATTTCCCCAATAGATAAGGGCACCAAAGATCAATGGCATGCAAAATAGCCAACATTTCCTTTTCATATATTGATTTTCCCAAATTTCATCCAAACAGGTGTTTTTTGGTAAAGGCTAAAGGTCGACCCTCTTGCATAAGGACAACGCCAATTCCTTTCCCTGAAGCATTACATTCTAGGACAAAGGTCTTTGTGAAATCAGGAAGGGCTAGGACTGGAGTGGTGCACATGGACATCTTCAAGGTTTGAAAATCCTGAGAAACTGTTGGAGTACAAGTGAAAGAATGCTTTTTAAGGAGTGTAGTGAGAGCTGCCGCAATCTTTCCATAATTATTAACAAACTTGCGATAATATCTTGTCAAGCCCAGAAATCCATGCAAGATTTTGAGAGTATTTGGGTGAGGCCAATCTTGCATAGCTTCGATAGTTTTAGGATCCACCCTGATGTCATCCTTTCCAACAAGATGACCCAAGTACTCGACTTCTGAGGCACCAAAAGCACATTTAGATTATTTCAGGAAAAGTTGGTGCTGAAAAAGTAGATGGAGAACTCGATCCACATGAGCAAGATGGTTTGTCCAGGTTTTTCTATAGATGAGGATATCATCAAAGAAAAATAAGACAAAATGACGAATAAGAGGATGGAAGACATGATTCATGAGGCTTTGGAAGGTGGAGAGGGCATTACACAAGCCAAAGGGCATGACCAAAAACTCATAGTGGCCCTCATGAGTTAAAAAGGAAATCTTAGGAATGTCTTCCTCTTTCATATGGATTTAGTGGTAGCCAAAACGAAGATCAAGTTTAGTAAAGAACTGGGCGCCACTCAATTCATCCAAGAGGTCATCAATGACAAGAATGGGAAATTTGTCTTTAATGGTGAGTTTGTTGAGGACGCGGAAGTCAGGACACGTGCGCCAAGAACCTTATTTCTTTAGGACCATGACCACAGGAGAAGAGTAGGGGCTCATACTAGGGTGGATAATCCCTGCGTTAAGCAGTTCTTGAACCATTTTCTCAATTTAATTTTTTGGGGAAAAGGGGTGATGATCGGGACGAATATTGGGAGGAAGGATTCCTGGGACAAGGGGAATGGAATGATCATGAATACCACGGGAAGGAGGGATTCCCTGGGAAGTGGAAAATACCACTTGATGTTTAGAGAGGATGGATTGGAGGTCCTGCGACACAGAGGGTGTCTTGGTTGCTTGTATGGCATGGAGTTGGGCATTAATGCCAGAATGACCTTTTTTGAGCAGATTTTCCATGCGATGGGAACTAATGATCTCCGGGGAACTGACGGTGATTCCTTGGAACTTATATTGTTGGCCCTCCTAGTCGAATTGCATGGTCAATTCCTTAAAATCCATTAGAATGGGACCCAAAGTCCTTAGTGAGTTTTCACCTAATACAATGTCACAACTGCCCATGTCGATAGAAAACATATGAGATTTCATGTGGTAGTCACCAATTTGGAGACACACATTTTCACAATGCCCTCCACATTTCATGGAGACTCCATTAGCAATCATGATTTGGAAATTATTGACTGCATGGATATAGCAATGAGTTTCTTAGGCAATGCGGTGATGAATAAAATTATGGATGCTTCCACTATCAACAAGAATGATGACCTTCCTATGCTTGATGTAACGAATTAGCTTGAGGTTTTTGGGAGTAGAGAAGCCAATGAGAGAATTTAGGGAAATGGTCGGTTCTACTTCGGGAGGGTCTAAGGGAGGGGTTATGTCAGTGGGTTTAGATGACATAGACACAAGGGGAGCTTCAACATCCTCTTCCGAAACATCCTCCGAGATGGAAATAAAAATATTTTGTTCCTTACACTTATGTCCCGGAAAATATTTGTCATCACAATTATAACAAAGGCCTTTGAGTTGGCATTCATCCATTTCGGCCCTGGTCAGTTTTTGAATCTTTAGTGGAGTAGAAGGAGGAGTGGGATTTACTGGTTTAGTGCGAGTAATAAATGAGGGTTTCCAATTTTGAGAAGAGACAACCTGTTGTTCTTCCTTAGCTCTTTTAGTATCCTCCACCGAACTCTAAGGCTGAGCCATGAGGACATGGGAACAAATCTCATCCTTGAGGCCACTGATAAAACATTCTCAGAAAAAAGCATCAGACATGCCCTCGATACGAAAATCTAGTCGCTCAAAAATAGCTATAAAGTCTTCCACTATTCCAAATTGTTTCAAATTTGTCAAACGTCCTAAATGGTTGGTGTCAATGTCAAAGTGTTCATAAATCTCTACCACAAAGTGCGTCCAAGCAACATACCCTTGACGGGAAGTTTTTCTCCATTGCCACCATTGCCAACGTTCTTGATCTAGATGGAGAACAACATATTGGAGTTTGGCCAAATCATTTGTAATGTCGTACAAAGAGAAATAATGTTCCATTTGAGTTAGCCAACCAGTGGGATCTGAGCCATCAAATTTGGTCACATCCACACGTGGAAGGCGTAGTTCACGCTGAAAGTGATGGGGATAAAAATTATGGGAATGAGAGGAAGTTTCAGCTTCGGTATGCAAAGGTGGGTCAGATAAAGGGGGATCTGCAAGGATATGCAACTTGGTGCAGATCATCGAAGTGACAAATTCAAGCTTGGTAGTAATGTCTTGTTTGAGGTCTTCTTTGAGTTCCTCGATTGAGGTGGTGATGGAGGAATGCATGTTTTTATTGATGGTGGAAATATTGGCACTGATTTGTCTCACTTCTTGTTGGGTCTCTTTGAAATTAGATTGCAAGGTATTGAAGTGAGCTTCCAAGTCTTGGCTACGGGTATGAGCCATGATGACGAGGGAACAGAAAAGGGGCGGGTGGGGTCAAAAATTTTGCTGAAAAATGATAGGTATGAATGTGATAAGGGTGAAGAGATAAATCCAATGGAATAGGTCTCAAATAATGGTTCAACAAAATACATACTTTTTTATTTTTTATTTATTTTTTTACACCTACGGAGTTATACTCCGGTCTGAAGAATACTGCAATGATGAAATTCCCAAATGCTTAATCAGTAGGAAGAAAAGTGTATTGATTTGGAAACTCGAATGCAGGAGACACAGTTGTGCGGCAATAGATCTTGTCTGCTTTGTTTTTGTTTGTTTTTTGTCCCCAAAGGTTAGGTATTCAAGGGTTCTACAGACAAGGGTTTTCTCTGTGCTATAACTCTCTAATATACATGAGGGGTCCAACAGTAGTACTCGGCCCAATATCTTAGGGAACCAACTAAAGAGGCTAGAATTTTCCCTTAGCCGTACTACTTGACTACCCAAGTACTATAGATTATCTTCCTGAGTTTTTTTCTCGGTGGCACTATAGCAGTCAGGTGGCCAATCGTTTTATCTAAAGAGGGCTTCAAGAAATCTAGGCCAATCCATATACAGGTGTTGTCTGATTCTCTACCACTCGAAGGGGTACCAACATGGGTTACAGGGGTGGCCAACATATGTGTGCTTAAGTACCACTTGTATTTCCTGCATGTATGAATCCCTAACTGTAGGTTTATGCACGTAACGACAGATCTTTGTAGCTTAAAGACGTCGGAATAGTCTCTACCCTGAAAAAAATTAACCCACAATTTTCTGCAGAGGAAAGTGCTCTGATACCACTTGTAATATTCCAGATATAAAAATTATGCATAACAAAAATAAAATGATAGGAATGGAAGATGAACAACAATATAACCATAACAACACCACAATAATATCGAAATGATACCAGAATAACACCAAAAACAATACTTTGATTACTAAGAGCAATGTTCACTTGCCTCTTTGAGGGGACAACCTCCAGTCGAGGAGAGATCTATTACAATAATATCCAAGGCAAGAGTTCTCATACCCTAGAATCCTATTTATACTAAATATGTCTATCAAAAGAACCATCTAGAGGAAGATCCTTCTAGAAGCGAAATCTTCTATTAGGTCTTCTTACATTCGACTTATTCTTCCTTATTGCTAGGCCTTATTAATATTGACCTTT
>SNQJ01S0075075.1:22974-40752 GCA_010110895.2 Picea sitchensis
TTTTAGTGAAATTTTTGAAACAAAAAGATTTAATTTCTTGCTTTATATTAGATTGGGGGCATCCTTGCATTTGAAGTAGCGAAATTGCATGATTCTTGGCATTTTTTGGTGTACAGTCTCTTTTTCTCATTTCTTGAGAATCTTTATATTGACGAGTTTAATAAATTTTGGGACATCATGCATATGGGAATGATAAATGTTTTCTCCTTCTCGTAGCATAGCTTTCATCGAAATGAAAAGATTGCATCTTCATCTCTTTGCATAATTTTTTATTCGGTCAAAATGCCATATTGTCCATGCCATTTTCCTCTTGAGTAACAACAACCATAAAATAAAGCGCTTATAAAAATTGATTAGAAATTTTTATATTTTCTAGTAGCAAACCTACATTAGATTAGTCGTAGGGATTTGGAATAGGTGTGAAATATAACTTTCCAAAGCTACAAACAAACATAATATCTTGTGATAGGGAGAGTTAAATCCACTTAATACATTTTGTCCCGAGAAGCCCTTCTCACACAAGGGTCAATAACGAGGTCGCATTGAGACTGGCAGAGTTACTCACCTTTCTTTGTTGGTCTTGGTGTAGATATTGTGCATATTATGGGGGTCATTTGAAGGTATACCCACAATGATGAGTGGAATCTTTTCAAGTTGATTTCGGGCTAGATACCCTGCCCTTGCACGTGGATCAGACTGTCGACTATTTCCCTAGGCATCACTGTAGTGATTGGTAAACTTAGTGGCCTATCTCTTTAGGGTATTTACAGAAGGTGACTGTGGAGGGGAAAGTCTTCACGGTACTTGGAATCAACGCTGGCCAAACTCACTCGAGCTCTTTGGAGGGTATACCCATGATTATGTGTGGGAGCTTGCACCAGGGTGTAAGTCCATTAAGTAGGTCTTCAATGTAACTTTTCCACCCACTCTATCTCAACTCCTTCTTACTTTGTTCCCGTGACATTGGATTTCATCACAAACTAGTGCGTTCATTGTGAGAAGGTTTTGTTTTCTTGCTTGCTTACTAGATTTTTAGCGTGTGCTGTTTGTTTTCCCTAGATAAATCTAGATTGGATATTTATTTAATGGCGTCAGTTCCCGAAATGACCAATGAAGGAACCCCTGCTCTAGGGGAACCTTTTGTTTTTCCTTCTTATGGAAACATTGGTCCTCCTCACATCGCTACTTTGAGCCTTCCAGGTCTCACTATTGGATTACTGGTATGGTTTTTTTCCACTCGGGTAATCCCAAATGCAATTAGTGCTTTAGTCACAAGCACTTCCCCCCAAGAGAATCAAACTCATATTGATCCTTCACCTTCTTCACCAGTAAGGTCTTCTTCACCTTCTTCGCTTGCAAGGTCCCCTTTCGTTTCATCTTCTTCGTCGAGTGAAAGTTCTGAAGCTAGTAACCCGGTGAATAATAAGAAGAAGAAAATAAAGATTAAGAAGAAGAAAGATAAGCAAGGGTCAAAACCTCCAACCACTGTCAAACATGTTGGAAAAGAACCAGTTACTACTAATTGTGTTGGGAGTGTTGATGATTTCAAGATCACCCAAACAACTCGTAAGACCAAGTAACCTTGAAGGCTTTGTAAGGGTAGACATCTTCTTAAGGATTGCCCTGGTCTATCCAAGGTTATAGAAGTATGTTCTACACACCCTGACCAACCCATGTCACCAACCTTTGAACAACATGCTGATAACCTCCCGTCAACTAGTTATGATATCGTTAGGAAGAAGAAAAGTAGAGTCAAGTTCCCGTGTATGTTATGCAAAGGGATTCATCTAACTCACCTTTTCCCTCGTATGGAAAAAGCCTCGAAATTACTAGAAGACATGACTATTTCACAGCCTCAACTTCCAGTTGCTTATCATAAGTTTTCTCTCAACCCCCTGTAGTTGATGGAATGATCACTCCGGACCTGTTGTCGGTCAATCTGATTGATCATGTCGTCAATATGGTCACATCCTTAATTGAACCAGTTGACAAAGAGGTTGATCCAATACCATCCTTGGTCAATCCCTCTCTCCCCTCGTAGAGTGAAACTAAAGCGGTCGATCTGATCTCATCCTCGATCATTCCCACTCTCCCGTTAGAGAGTGTCACCCAAGTGGTCGATCCATTTCCACCTGTCGACCCCATTCTCCCCTTGGATAATGAAACCCAAGTGGTCGATCTGATCTCATCATTTGTCGATCGTACTCTCCCACTAGAGAGTAAACCTGATACTACCCATATTTTTCTCATTGATACAGACTCTGTCATGTCGGGGGGTATTCCTCCTTCTCCCATGAAACCCCCTCCAAGTAATGAGGCCATACTTGTTAATTGGGTTGTGCTAACTGGACCTCGTCTTACCTCTCACATTCCTTTCTAGATTATAGTGCAAGTTTGTGTTTGGGATGTTCCTCAGACATTGATAGATGAAGGTGCGTCTGTTAGCATTTTGTCCTCTTTTGCTTGGAAAAATTTGGGTTGTCCTCAACTTGCCCTCGTTACGCAGAATTTGTTAGCTTTTAACATAAGAACTAGTAAACCTTTAGGGACCCTTCCTCAATTTCCTGTAACTTTGGGAGGGAAAACTGTCTTTATTGATGTCATGGTCGTCCAAGACCCCTTGGATTTTGCTTTACTCCTTGGGTGAGATTATGTCTATGCCATGAAAGCTATTGTGTCTAATATTTTTTGTGTGATAACTTTCCCTCACGATGGACGAGTTGTAACTATTGGTCAATTTTCATTCATTGACCCTGCCTGGATTGCCTCCCTGAATGGTTCTTATATGCAGATGATATCTCCCCCACCACAGGTCAATTATGTGGCGTTGTCACCCATGGATTCAACTTGAGATGACTTAGATCTAGTAGTTGACATGGTGATATCTTCGATAGGGTTTCTAGAGCCTGATCTCTTTACTCATGTCGCGACCCTCAACATGGTGTCCTTCTAGAGTGTGTTTCTTACTTCAAGTGAACACCTCTTGAAAGCCATGACCAAGTTTTGTCCCTTGACATGGTGTCCTTCCAGAGCATTGTCCTCTTGGAATCCATGATCAAGAAGACTCCGAGGATAGTTTTTGTGTCTCTGTGGCAACCTCATTAAAAAATGAAACAAAGGTATATGAGCATGATTTTATGATTTCAAGGTCGTTAAAAAATGAAACCAGCCTTGAGCATTGTTTTCTGATTTCAAGCTCATTAAAAAATGAAACCTGTTACGAGGATAGTTTTGCGTCTCTGTGGCGACCTCATTAAAAAAAATGAAACATAGGTTACGAGAATAGTTCCCATTTCTATGTCAAGCTCGTGAAAAATGAAACAGTGGTCTTGGGATTATACCTAGCGTCACGAGCATAGTTCTTCTCATGTGTCAAGCTCGTTAAAAAATGAAACAACTTCCCCCTCTCCATTTGGGTCAAGTCCTACGTATAGTATTTGAAGCTTCATTTCATTCTCCTTCACAGTTGGATGAAATGAAGCTTGGGGGGCAATGATTTCAGCCTCTGGACTTCATGTTAAATTTAGAGCTGCTAGTTTCTTAAGCTGGGGGCTAAGTACCAACCATCCCTGGTTTATGCGTTGGGAAGTCCAAGCATAGTTTTCTATGGTTCAAGATTGTGTAAAAATGAAACCACTTACCTCAAGCATAGTTTCCTCTGGTTCAATATTGTGTAAAAATGAAACCAGGTCCAAGCATATTTTTGTTTTGTTTTAAATCTTGCGTAAAAATGAAAACAATCCCAAGTTGTCTTTGTTCTTTCTCATGCTCATAAATACATGAGAATAAGTTACCGATATTAGTCTTTGTTCTTTCTCATGCTCGTAAATCAATGAGAATGTAACCGAGTATACTTTTATCACTTTTTTGGACTCGTAAAGGTTATATGAAAAAGGAACCCACTAGAGTTCCCTTGAAGCTCTTTTCAGACTCTCTAAACATGAAAAGATTGCCAAGCGACCTTGTTCTTTTCACACTTGTTTAATTATTTGAAAAAAATGTATATTGAGCGATAGTTTATCTGTTTTTCGGTCTCATCAGGCTACTTTATGAAAAAGGAACTGAGAGAGTTCTCTTTAAGTGTTTTTCAGACTCTCTAAACATGAAAAACCCCTGAGTTTTCTTTCTTTGGACTCATAAAACAAACATTGAAAGGCCCATGTGGGACCGAATCACTCCTTCCTAAGGTTTGTTAAACATACTCCGAGGGACTCGTCCGAAGGATKAGCTTACATTACAAGAATATGTTATCCTCCTCAATCTTGCGTAAAAATAAAGAGGTACTTGCCAGAAATGGTGGGGGGAAATTTGGGAAAGAAATGTGTCTAAACCTGTATTCCATGGAAGAGTCTCTTTTGAGCATGACACCCTTTCACTTGCCTTGTGTCTAGGTTGGAAAATCTGCTTGTCTCTTGATCATAATCCTTTATAAGATTACAAATTGGTCTGTGATCCCTGTTGTTGAGTCAGTATTTCCAAGACAGTTGTCGTGTCGTCAATATGTTCAAATATAAGTTCAACCTGGAAAGCCTTCTATTGCGTCAGCCATTTATGAAGACCTTAAGCCTTCTATTGCGTCAGCCATTTATGAAGACCTTAAGCCTTCTATTGTGTTGTCCATCCCTAAGTCAGTCCTAAATCACTTGTTACTATAATCTACAACAAATATTGTTACTTGTTTCACTTCATTGATGGGGGATACATTAAGGCCATCCTGTGATGAGTCGTTTCCTATTGACTTCAACTCATTATCCAGGAATTAGACTTAGAAACCAATTGGTACCTTGTAACTTGCATGCCTCAATGGCAGGTTTCCTCGCTTTCGACAGTGGGTTTTCATTATTGACCCCCGATTGAGATATTTCGTTGAGTGTTCGACTTCAGCTCATTAATTCACATTCGTTGGGTTGTACTAGTGTATCTTGGGAGTCATTGACATTAATGGTGATTTCCCTCACACTGGTTAATGGTATACACTACCGGTAATCAAGTGGTTTCTACCATGTTCGACTTCAACACATGTATTCGCATGGTTAGATTCGTATTATAGAGTGATAGAGATGAAGAATCTAAATCTTTTCTAATAGATTTAGGTTGCATTGGAGTATATTCAATTTGTACTGTTGCATAGATCCACATTGTATGTCTGGTGGCTATGTTCAAATTTGAGACTTTAACACATATATCCACAGTGTATTTTTGGTGTCTATGTTCAGATTTGAGTCATATTGGCATGGATCCACAGTGTATGTTTGGTGGCCATGACTTGTCTTACTTGGCATGGATATTCGCATGTCGACATTTATTCTCTGAGTCATTTATATTTTGAGTATGGGAATTCCTACCTCAGTGATGATATATTATTGTACTATATTTCCTTGTTTATTGGCAGGTTTCCGATCGATTGTTCCTTGTTCCCTACACACACTCGACAAAGTTTTTCAGCTATTACTCTGTTCTAACTTCATACTTTGGGGGGATATCTGTTACACATTGTTTTCATCATCCCTATGATCGTTAATTATGTAAACCTATTTTTTTTCTTCAGAGGGATCAGTGGCTTGAGTTCCTGAAGAAAGAAGAGAGAATAACTTTTCCTGAGAAAACAAGTTGCATTCTCCTTTGTAAAAACCCTATTAAAGAGGATGTTCGCAGGTTTCTATATAGGTAGGGTGCGAGAATGCATGATTCTCGCAGGCTTCACCATAGCTGGGTTGCGAGAGGTTTGTAGGTTGCACTATAAGCAGGGTGTGAAAATTCTCATACGTGGGAAAAATGAGCATCTTCTCGATGCTTATAGAAGGAGAAACTTCCATGGTGAGGTGGCATATGAATGGTTTGGATCTTACTTGCTTTCATGATTTAGTGGGATCATCCTAACCTCCTCACCTTATCCTCTTCAGATTATAAAAGGAGAGGAGCTCTCATGAAGAAAGTTGGCTTGGATGAGATCAACTTTTTATTCTGGGATTATCTTGGATTAGATTGAGCTTTGGAGATTGTTAGTTTGGCTAGATGAGCCACTTTGTCAAGATAGATTGTGATTATTATCAGATCCATGCTCTCAGAATTCTTGGAGTGGAAGTGTGTGGGGAACGAAGGACAATTGGAAGGGACTTTATGACATCAAGGCCATGGTTGTAATTTTTCTTTCACATTTAATATGATGCAGTAATATGATTCTTTCCTATAAAGCTTGTTGTGTTTTATTGTATGATTCACTGATCACATACATAGGTTTATATTGAGTTTATACTATTACTATCACTTTGTTTGGTTGCGTTATTTTGTAGGTTCATCATTGTATGAGCATTAGAATGGATCTCGTATGGCGATGGCGAGAGGAAATGACATTTAAACGGTATGTCACCTATCCCTCTTTAGTTAGTAAATTCAATATCTAAAACTTAAGGAAAGCGTCATGTTCTTGTGTGTTTTGTTCTAGATATAGGTGGATCTAGGGCGATCAGTTAGTGTCCGCACCTACCAATTTATTCAATAACAAAAAGGAATAGTGAAGCGGGTAGTACATGGGAATGTAGAGAAGCTAAAGACCCACATTACTGCAGAGACAACAGAGGGAATTTTGCAGCAGGAAACACATGTAAAGGAAACGGTCGCGACTGCAAGTGAAACGTTCCAGAAGTTTATGGAGATGTGGAAGAAGGCCTGAAGTGGTTCGAGACGAACCACATGTGAGTGTTGGTGGCCTATTGGAGTAGGAAATTTTGGGACCAGGTTTGGGAATCATGCAAGAGAAAACCAAGAAATAAGTGGGATAAGGAGAAACACATGTAGAATAAAGGAAGATAGCTAGCACATTTTCAAGAGTAGCATGCGTGAAAGGAGGATGTTAGCTAGAAGTAGTTAGAAATTTTGTTCCATTTTGTAATGGGATAAGCCCTAATGTAAATGTATAAATATGTATGGGTTTTTAGTAGAAAGAAAGTTTGGAGGGTGAGTTCAAGTTTGAGTTGAAGAGTATGTTATGGATAAGTAAGTTTTGAGCTAAGTGTGCACTACATGTGTGAAGTGCAAGGTCATATTGGTTAGAAATGGATTATCATGTATGAGCACAGTGCACACATTTTGTAAGAAATGATGATGAATAATAATATAAGAAGCCTTCCATTGTGGACGTATCCCAGTTTGGAGTGAACCATGTTAAATGCAGTGTCTTTGTGTATGTTGTAATGTGTTTGTTTACTATTCTGGTTATTGCACACACTCAATGAATGCATGGTTAATATGAATATATTATATTATGGTTATGTGCACATAATAAATGGTATAATGAATGAATGTTAAGTAGACTAGTAAGAATGAATACCTCGCATCCCTTCACGACCGCGGAAACCTAGTTCATGCAGTCCCCATAGAAACCTTGGGTGAGACTTCACCTTCTTGCAGGTGATGCTAAAAGGGTCGATATCTTTAGGGTTTTGTTGGTGAATTATTGTCGAACCCCGGGTCATTCCACTGCATGCCAACAACTTTACACTCTACATTTATCCTTTTCTCAATGCTATAGTTCCAATTGATCTTGTGATGAATATCGATTCCAAGATACAATTTTCTTTTTAAATAATTATAAACTACATGCGAAACAAATTATTAAAATGCAATGTCATTTTCTGTATGACTTTTAAAAGTCCAATATCTCTCAATTTATTTGAAAACTAAATGCCATTATGATATGATGGATGCGTATTATGTGAAACTATGTTTTCCATGTGAACATAGTTCTCAAACTGGGAATCATCAACACACAAAAGGTATATTCTATGAGTATATGTTGTCTATAGGTTTTGGTGAGGGATAGTTTTTCTATTCTATTCAATTTTTTGATAACCATTGGAGAAGTTGTATACTCAACGTGTATATTACAATTATGAGACAAGCTGCAAGCAACATGAAAAATGTTGTAAGATGATTGTGGCTTGTGACAAAATAGTTGACATTCCCATATGTTTACTAGAGATAAAATCCCTAGTTGTGCACCAAAACAACCAATAGAAAATAACTAGTTGTGAAGAGAAACAAATAATGAGAAAGAAATAGAAAGTAGTTAAAAATTGGTAAATGACTTATCATAAGCAAAGAACGGTACTTGTACATGTGGTTTGCATAGCTTCCAATTCCATTTGGCCTCAATTTTCATATTGTATTTTAGCATTAAACAAGAACATTATTTTAATTATGACCTATTTGTATTCATCTTAACTATAAATTTATTAAACATTGAGAAGGATAAAAAAAAATTAAGATGCAAATTTGTTGGTGTTTAAAAGCTTTGGAGTTAAAATTGATTAATGTGGTGTGATTTATGTATATGTGTGTATGTGTGTGTGTGTGTGTGAGAGAGAGAGTACCAAATATAATTGTCTTGCATTTTGTTATTTTGATAGTTATGTTGGATAGTTGGTTGTCATTGATGTCAACCCTGGTCAATCGTAGAAGAAGCCCCGAAGCAAGGTTGGAAGCATAATGGGTGTATTTGGAGAAGTATACAAAGTGGTCCTCTGATGGCATAGCTTTAAGCATGACCCTCATAGGAAGACACTTTGAAGAAGTCTACAAGAAGGCCTAGAAAGATGGCTAAGTGGTTAAATGGTTAAGAAGCCCCAGAGGTGTGGTCATGGATCGTGAAGTTGTATGAGGAAAAATAGGATGAAGGATAGTGAAAATTCATGTAACACACTCATAGATGGATAGTCCTCATCATGCCATTTCCAACGGTAGGTGGTACACCATGTGGTTCCTCATGGTTGAAGAGTTATGCCCTCATGAAGTTGAAATCCATGAAGAATGGTGAAGAAGCCCCTAAACGGTTGCAAAAAGAATTTACAAGTCATTAATTCAAGGGTAAAGTTGTTATAACATGAAAGTACAAGTCGTCCCTTAAGTTAAGGAAATAAGTCACATGAAAAGTATAAATACACTTAAAGGAGCCTCTCATCTGTACAAGCAAGTTCATTGAATATCTATCAAGTGAGAAAGTGATCTATTGGCTAATCTGAGATGACGAATCAAAGGTAGAAAAGGAGTGTGAAGGTGAAGGTCTCAGAATTTTAGAGGAGAACAAAGGGTTTCTAAAAACCCTAATTTATTTGACCCCCGTGGGTCAGGCTATAGGTGTCCCACGAGGCACCCCTGCAGGTTGTACGATGCTTGTCACGTGAGGTCCCATGAGATAACTGACCTCTGTCCAGTAAGGCTGAGGGAAATTTGAGAGAGATGCTTGTTCCAGATTGCTGAAGTCTGAGGAAGGTATGATGTTGTAGTCAGGTTTGCTATAGAGCTAAAGGTATGATTGTATGCATGTTTTGACGGTTATATATTGGTGATGCTATGATGCATGCTTGAGGCATGTATTTGGTACATTGTTGATATATTGGTACATGATTGAGATAGATATTTGGTGCATGGTTTGAGGAATATATTTGGCACATGTATGAGGTACATATCCTAGTGAAATTGATGCATGTTGACACACATCTTGGTGATGTTATGGTACATTGTTTATAGAATATCTTTTGGTATTTGGTTGAGGCTTGGTACATGGTTGAGGCACACATTTTGGTACATGCTTTTGGCACATGATTGAGGTATATGGTTGGATATATATCATTGATGTTTTGGTACATGGTTGAGACACATATCATGATGATGGTATGATACATGTTGAGGCACTTCTTGGTGATCTTGGTACATACTTGGTACATATTCGGTCGATGACTAAATGAATTCTCTGGTGATGTTGGCCATATGGTTGAGAGATGTTCTTGGTGATCATGGCATATGATATATGTGAGTGTATTTGGTTTTGTTGATGTAGAGTATTAGTGAAAGTGATAGGTTGATGATGATAAATTAGTGACATATTGACAATGATAGGTTGATGATGGTATATCAGTGAAAAATTGACAGTGATAGGTTGATGATGGTATAACAGTGAAAAATTGGCAGTGACAGGTTGATGTATCAGTGACAATGGAAGTGACAATGTCAGTGGTACTAATAGGTTGAGTCTACACTTATATTTCAGGGAGGTAGGATGGGGCAAGGAAAGGGGGTTGTAGCATCCTTCTGGTTTGATCCATGTGGATATCGGTGACCACCCACCTATTCCAACTGGATCAAAACAATTTGTTGGTAACTTACTATTTTTAGCAGTTCCAAACTTCTGGGGCCATTTTGAGGGCCTAAATGATGTATTTTCATGATCGGGCACCTCAATGATAGCCTAAGTCTCTTATTGAGCCTCCAAAATGAATATCCTCATCGATACCTTTCCAACAAGCTATTGTGCACCAAAAATAGATATTGTATGCCAAAGTTATGCCCCCGAGAAGTTGATACACCATACTACCCAAAACGGGGTCCACAAAACTGTTTGCTTTTCATCTTCGAGGGTTAGGGTTTTTTATTTTCTTTATGTTAAAAAGGTCTTTAGAGCCTCATTGTAACAATCATATTCTTCTAAAAGACCATATCTACCAAATATCTTCTCAGAGATTTTCTTCCACCATTCTAGCGAGTCCTTCACTCTATGTTTCTACAATTTTGTACATTTCTCTCTTTAATAGAAATTGTGCATTACTGTATCTCTATGTTCTTGGTTATATCTCTGAGATATCTCTGTTATATTATTGGATATCTGATCTATCTCTGTACATTTCTTTATTACATCTCCTCTCTCATTTCGTTCCAAAAATAACCCAGATTAGTGGTATTAGAGCAGGCTACTCTTGATCATTATTTTTCAGTGCATGTCCCCGATGAGGTCCAAGTATAGCAAGTTGGGTCTATAGCTTGTCTCTCTTGAGGAAAATATATCTCGCACGCCCAAGAAACCCTCCATGGTGAAAGACAATAAAAACAATGGAGCATAATATTCTATTAATATGTTTCTCTAGAAAGCTCTCATGTGATAGAGGGATGAAATGATGGAGAATTTTTCCCACATCCTTCAATGTCTACCGATAAAAATAGGTGCATATTCATCAAACAACAACTTTAGAGGAAACTCCCTTTTCAAGGTACAAGTTAATTTTGATATTCCCATATTTGAAGGATAGATAGATGCATATTCCCTAGAAAAATGGTTAAATATGCTAGAAGGTTATTTCTCTATTCATAATTTCTCCGAGGAGGAAAATATCACCTTCACACTCCTTAAGAATATCTCCCATGTAAAACATTGGTGGGAAACTTGTTGGGAGAAAAGGTCCAAAGATTAGTCTAGAATATATGGGGTCGAACCCACTTGGGATTGTTTTGTGGATGTGGTCAAGGAACAATATTACCCTATTGGTAACTATGACAACTAGTATATGAGATGGAACACACTATGGAATGAGAGGGGAAACATGGTGTTGGAGTTCACAAATACTTTCCATACCTTTCTCACCAAGATGGGTATCAAATAATTCGAGTGGTATATGGTTCTGAAATACCATGGGGATATGCATGGGTACATCCAAACTGAAATGGATTTCCTAGACATCTCATCATTGGGAGCTGCCTATCGATATACTATCAAAATCGATCATAAATTTAGACACTCGAACAAATGGGAGTTCGAGTATGCAAATCTGCAATATCCAAAGTATGATAAAGATGGCCCTAACAAACAAACTCTCAAAAACCTGTCAAAGCCACAGGAAAATAAGGGTCATGAAAAGATGAAGAAGGACACTGGAAAGTGGTATTATTTCCAAAAAATACCCTGGCACAAAACTAATGAATGTCACTCAAAACAATCATTGGTGATCGAGATAAAAGAAAATGAGTCAAACCCTAATTAAGAAAATAATGGGAAAAGATAGATCATCAACATAGACCCCAATGCTAATGTCATGACCACAACAGTTCAACTAGAAGAACCAACAGATCCTAAAGAGGGGGGGCATCTTTTTCATTCACATATGTGGGTGAAGGGGACGCCACTGCATTTTATTTTTGATAGTGGAAGCCATAAGAATCTCATCTCAGTAGATGTCATCAAGTAGTTGGGATTGTCGAAAATACTTGATATGGATTTTATGAGCATAAAGAAATGACTACAGATTATTAATAGTCTCTTAGCACAAAATAACAGAGATACAATAAAACTTATTTTCAATTCAATAAGGAAATAAGATGAAACTGTAAAATGCAGCAGAAACAAGCTTGCTGGAATGGTGGAAGCTTATCTCTGAGAAGAGATGTGACAACTGGACTTATTCACAAGAAGATTATTACAATGAGGCTCTGAAGGAATTTTTTCAATAAAAAGGAATGCCAAAAATCCTAGACATCCAAAAACCTAACCCTAGGAGATGAAGCACCAAAAGTCATGTGGGCC
This sequence comes from Picea sitchensis, assembly GCA_010110895.2. Lineage (NCBI taxonomy): Eukaryota > Viridiplantae > Streptophyta > Pinopsida > Pinales > Pinaceae > Picea > Picea sitchensis. The sequence continues at coordinate 35,324 of SNQJ01S0075075.1, forward strand.
TCGTTTGGGTAAGTTAGTACATCAACTTCCTGGGGTCGTAACTTTTGCATACGATCTATGTTTTAGGCATATGATAGCCTGTTGGAAAGGTATCATATATTAGATTCATTTTGGGGGATAAATCATGCCTTTGTATATCATTGAGAAGCTCGATCCTGAAAAAAACTTTATTTAGGCCCTCAAAATGGCCCTGAAAGTTAAAACTGTTAAAAATAGTAAATTGCCAAAATTGTCAGAAAACTGTTTTGAGCAAGTTGGAAGAGGTGGGTGGCCATCGATATCCACTTGGATAAATACCTCACTCACAACCATACAACATTGGGTGGCTTCTCTAGGAACGAGATCTTTGTGTCAGCCAACAGTGCGTATTGTCATACGAAATCCAACCCTTCAAGGATGAGGTATTATGTGATGTTTCCCCACTGGATATATATGATCTTATGGGCCAACCATATATGTGGAAGTGCCATGTTATTTATGAGTCTCTACCCCATAGTTTCATTGTTACTCTAGAGGGTCATCTCTACAGGATACCATAGGTAGTTTCGACTACTGTCCCACCTAAACAGTTTCGCAAGGTAGTATCTCATACTACAAAATTCAACTTCTTCACAATATGTTCAAAAGGTAAATAGAAGGAATTGCAACCATTGAAGCCTTGGTCCAAGAACCTTCTATCCAACATAAGTAGGTTGAAAATATTGAGTCAAAGCACAAAGATTCCTTCTGCACACAGTCATCTCATCAGGTTCTCGACAACCTCTCATAAACCAAGGAACACAATTTCTCTAGCAAGGCAAGCAACTCACCAATGCTTAGATTCAATAAATGATTCCCCCTCTCCCCCGAGAGATCAATTTAATGGATACCATTTCTTTCTAATGATGGATTATTGATCTAGGTGGATATCGATGGCCACCCACCTATTCCAACTAGCTCAAAACAGTTTGTTGGCAATTTACTATTTTTAGTAGTCCCAAACTTTTGGGGCCATTCAGAGGGACTAAATGATGTATGTTCATGATCGAGAACCTCAATGATATCCAAAGGCTCTGATTGATTCCCCAAAATGAATATCCTCATCGATACCTTTCCAACGAGCTATTTTTCACCCCCAAACATAGATCGTATGCCAAAGTTATGCCCCCGGGAAGTTGATACACCAAACTACCCAAAACGAGGTCCACAAAATTGTTGGCTTTTCAATTTATAGGGTTAGGGTTTTGGATTTTATTTATGTTAAAAATTCCTTGGGAGCCTCATTGTAACAATCATCTTCTTGCGAATGAGCGTAGCGTCACATATTTTCTCAGAGATAAGCTGCCACCATTCTAGCAAGTCCTTCACTCTATATTTCTACAGTTTTGTACATTTCTCTATTTAATAGAAATTGTGTATTACTATATCTCTTTATTGATGGTTATATCTATGATATATCTCTGTTATATTATTGGATATCCGATATATCTTTGTACAATTCTTTATTATATCTCCACTCTCATTTCGTGCCAAAAATAATTCGGATCATGGTTGGAGCCAAAGAATGCAGGGAGTTGGAGTTTCCTTCAGGTTGGAGCCTGTAAATAAAGGGGCCATATCCTCCTTCTGGTTGGAGCCGAAGAACATAGGGAGTTTTATATTCATTTAGGTTGGAGCCTATAAATTAGGGTGTTGGATCCTCCTTCTATTTTTAGTTGGAGAATTCAGGGAGTTGTAGTTTCCTTAAGGTTGGAGCCTATAAATAGAGGTTTGGAGCCTCCTTCTAGTTGGTACTAGAGAATTTGGAATTTGGTGCTTCGTATGAATGTATTATTTTGATATATAAGAAAAACATTATGTGGTTTTTTATATCAATTTTTACCACGCTCCTTGCATCTTCCTATGAAGGCCTTCCCTTTCCCTCTACAGAATCAAGTTCTCCTTTTTGTTCATTCCAGAGTAAAAAAATTCAATTTTTTGTACATATACGTGGGCCACACTTAGACAACTTGTGTATATGCAGGTTTCTCCATTACAACCCACGTACATCAGGTTTTTTGCTAAAAAAATAAAAAAATATGTCAGGTTCCCATGCCATGTCATGAGATCCATGATCCTTAACCTTCCATATACTGGAAACACTTTGAATCGACCCTTCAATTCCATTTGAAGGCTATAAATTGAGCCATATACAAGCCTAAAAAACAATTCATGATAGAGATAAAAGACACTCTGGAGAAATTTCACTTCATACTGAGTCTGCATCCCTTTGTCCTTGAAATTTTGAACTTCCTTTGTTCAGTCCCCAGGATCTTCTTATCATGAGAAGGAGAAACTAAATTACTCCTACTACTTGTGAGTTTACATTTGTGGAGGATTGAAGTGGTCAAGGCCCAACTGGAGGGACTTAGTTTCTCGGTTCCGATATGTTCCATAATAGAAGTTGGTCACCTATGTACTTATGTTGATTACATTAATAGAAATACTCTTTTCTCATCCAATTATATGTTGCAAATATTTGTATTACTTTCCATGGGAATATTTGTTATACATGTTAATGGATTATACTAGTTTATATGATAACGTTCTATATAATATCCATATGTTTTTGAATCTTTGATATCGATGATCTAGGTGGATATTGGTGGCCACCCACCTATTCCACTGGCGTGAAAAATAATTTTCTACCTTGGCAGTTGTTTGACAGTTTTTTGGGCTCTAAACTTCTGGGGTCGTTTTAAGGCCCTAAACGATGTTTTTTTGGGATTTGGGGCCCAGGTGGCAGCCAAATAAATTAACTTAGTCGAAAATTGTTCTTCTTGGTTAGAAATTTCCAACGGGCTATCGTACGCCTAAAACAGAGATCATATGAAAAAGTTACGATCCCGTGAATTTGATGTACTAACTTACCCACACAGGGCCCACATGACTTTTGGCGCTTCATCTCCTAGGGTTAGGTTTCTGGATGTCTATGGTTTTTGACATTCTTGTTTATTGTAAACATTTATTTAAAGCCTCATTTTAATCATATTCTTGTGAATGAGTGCATCCGTCACATCTCTTCTTAGAGATAAGATGCCACCATTCCAACAAGCTTGTTTTCTGCTGCATTTTACAATTTCATTTTATTTCCTTATTGAATAGAAAACCAGTTTTATTGTGTCTCTATTATTCTGTGTTAAGAATCTTTTAATAATCTATATTCATTTAGTTCTTCTTATAAAATTTGTATCAGTGGTATCAGAGTAGTCTACTCCTTGTCGTCTTAATGCATGTCCCCAACGAGGTCAGGGAACAAATAATTGGGTCTCGAGCTTATTTTTCTTGATGAAAAAATATCTCGCATGCCCAAGTGACCTCTCATGGTAGGAGAAAATAAATATGATGGGACAAGAGATCCTTTCAAAAAATTTCTTGAGGAATCCCTCATGCAACATAGGAATGAGATGATGGATAGTTTCGTGTAAATCCTTCAACAACTAGCAACATGCGACACATATTTCGCGAGCGGAGGCGCCGCCCCCTTCAAGGTACAAATCAAGTTTTATATTCCTATATTTGAAGGTCATATAGACATAGATGCTATATACAAGTGGTTGAATCTATTATATGGGTATTTTTCTGTCCATAACTGTTCAAATAGAGAAAATATTACTTTTGCGCTCCTCAAATTCATTCCCCATGTCAAAGATTGGTGGGAAAATTTCTGTGAGAAAAAATAAATAGAGGAACCCTCATTATTTACATTCACAACCACCTGGGACTCCTATAGGGATGCTATTAAGGAACAATACTACCCTATCAGAAATTATGATGACTTGTATACCAAATGGACCACACTATGACAAGAAAGAGACCAAGTAGTGCCAGAGTTCACAATTATCTTCCACACCTTGTGCATCAAGCTGGGCATCAAATATTCAGAGTGACATATAGTTCTCAAGTATCGCGGTGCCTTGCATAGATAAATCCAGACCAAAATGGAATTTTTGGACATCTCATCCTTTGGCATGACCTACCGATATGTTATCAAAATCGAGCAAAAGCTCAAACAAAAGACCTAGCAATTTTGGCCTGGGAACCCCTCACAACAAAAGCCAGGAAAGGGTGGCCCCAACCCATAGAATAAAGTAGAGACAAAATATGGACAATATCAGGACAACCATTGCAAGCCGCAAGAAAAGAAGGACATCGAAAAGACAAAGAAATATATTGGGAAGTGGTGTGATTTCCATAAGAGCCATTGGAATAACACTGTTGATTTCCACTCAAAGCAGTCATTGGTGGATGAAGTGAAAGCCTCTGAATTAGATGTGGGTTCTGACTCTAATTCAGAACCAAAAAGGAGAATATGAATCATTGATGCAGAACCCAGTGCCACCATTGCTACCACCAAGCTCCAGCCTGGTGAACCAAATGAGCCAGAAGAAGGCGAGTGCCTCTTCCATTCACATATGTGGGTAAAAGGTACCCCATTGAACTTCATCATTGATAGAAGTAGCCAAGACAATATCATCTCAGTAGAGGTCATCAAGCACCTGGACCTACCGACAACGCCACACCCACAATCCTACACCATTGGATGGCTTTGCCAATAAAGTGATCTCCGCGTTAGCCAATAGTGTCGACTGTCATACGACATCAATCCCTTTAAATACAAGGTATTGTGTGATGTTTCTCCTCTCGAAGTTTCTGATCTTCTTTTGGGCCAACCTTGTTTGTGGAAACATCATGATGTATATGATTTTGGGCCTCGTAGTGTTATTATTACTTTGAACAGGAAATTGTATAGGATACCCAAGGGAGTCCCTCCTAGTGTTATTTCCTTGATCTCTTCCAAGAAATGCAGGAAGTTCATCTCTTAGAATGAGAAATTTTTCTTCTTAGTGATTCACTCTCATAGTGAGTGAAAGATCACAACCAGATTCAATTTCTCCGTGGCCGATTTCTCCACACAACAGAAGCAAGTGGATAAGGTCATGGAATAATAATAATATATCTTCTCCTCTCCTACCAGGGTACCTCTGCACTGCCAGGTCAAGCATCCCATCGATATGACTCCAGGCGCAGTGCTACCCAATGGTCCAGTCTACCACTGCTCTCTATTAGAAAAAAAGGAGATCAAGAGGCATATCCAAGAACTGCTCCAGAAGGGGCACATCCGTGCCAGCTCATCACCTTGTGGGAGCCCCATCGTGATGGTGTAGAAGAAAGACGAGACCTGGAGACTCTACATTGATTAATGGGCCCCAAACGAAATCACAATCTGAAACCAGTACCCGATTCCCCAAATCAACGATCTCCTTGATCAACTCATGGGGGATAAATACTTCAGTAATATTGATTTTAAGTCTGGCTACCACCAGATCCCTGTTGGACATATTGTCATTTATGTCAACATCCGATGATGCACATGAATATTAGGAGGGTTAGCGAATGAAGATCAAATC
>SNQJ01S0075076.1:9891-20939 GCA_010110895.2 Picea sitchensis
CTAACCATCTGACATCACCATGCATCCTGTGAACTGCCATGAATCTCGAAGCTCCTACAACCTCTGAGTGCAATCGACCTTTTCATTTTGAAGGATGGGCCCTCTCAACTCCTCATAAGTGGGGGGCTTATACCTTGGGCCAACAATACTAACAGCCTCAAACATGGACACATAGAATGGGTTCCTGGCAAAATTGAATGGAATATCACTCCATAGAAGTCATCTACCCACAAGTTTGTCCGCTTCTTCCTTCTTTTTTTTTTTCAACATGGACTTGATAGACGGTTGTGCACCGGGTGTGGATCTTGGCATAAAAAATGGTGATGTTGCGGTAGGCATTACAGATTGTGAGGAGTGGATCTCACTAGACTCCACTCCCATTGCACCAAGAGTGTGTGTGCTTGACTTGGATCTTGAAGCCATTTCTTTTTTCTTGACTTTTGCGTACTTTTTGTTTTCTGCATACTCTTCAAGTGCTTTTGTGGCCTTCACAACAAGGTTTGTGCTTGAAATGGGACAAATCTCCACCTCATTTCCTGGAATTTTCGCAAGGTGGTATTTTAGCTTGTATACCCCACCACTCATTTTTTCCCCACATAGATTGCATGAGAGATGTTGTCGATTCCCTGGAGTAGTAGGTTCACCATACTCCCAGAATGGATCCAATGCCTTTGGCATCTTTAACATGGAAAAATATGAACCTAGGGCAAAAAAAATTGTTTTTTAGCATGTGTTATTGATAAAAAAATGAAAATTTAAAAATCAGAGATAAATCAATTATGTATATAGCATTCAAACTTGGTTTTGAACCCGAAATAGACACATAATTTTTTAAACTAATTTACATCGACCTAGGGCAAGCAAATCCCAAAAACTTTTTTGGGCATACATGGCAAGAAAGAAAATCACATAACAGTGGAAAAAAATGGTTTTTGATCCATCAAATATCTATTTTGAAGATGTAAAACTCATTGCCACTGAAAACCTATGAAAATCTATGGTGGAAAATGAGAAATAATGGGCAATTGTTTTTACTTACCTCCAAATGCAAAAACTGTGAAATGGACTAAAAATTCCAATGCCAAAGCCACAAATCTGACTCTTGAATCCATAAAATCCCAATGGCAAACTCTTCCTTGGTTGGTTGAATGGCTTGGCTGTCCTCCTTGGCTAAATGTAAAAATAAAAGCAAAAAACCCCCTCACGAACCACTTAAACCTGCGGCCTTTAGCGCAGGCGATTTTTTCCCATTGACTCGCGATTTTTTATTATTTTTGCACAAAAAATCGCGATTTTTTCCGAAAAAACCGCCAAAAAATCGTTCGATTTTTTGTGTGGTTTTTTAAGAAAAAATCATTTCAAGGGTGAAATCGCGATTTATCGTGATTTTGACGATTTTTGTAACAGAGATCATAGCTAAACCCAACCCGAAACAATATCCGGAGGAACTCTTTCGGTCCACTGTATTGCTCATCCAATTTGAATCTGTATATCCATGAAGCATTACACCTCCACTGGAAGTGTATCTAAGCCCATATGCTATAGTCCCCCGAACACATCTCAGAATATGTTTAACACCAACCATATGAATATGCTTCAGTTCACACATGAACTGGCTGAGGGCATTCACTGCATAACAAATGTCCGGTCTGGTATGTACAAGATACATCAAGGACCCAATGATTTGCCGATATAAGGTGGGGTCTTCTGGATCTGTACCTGTAACTTGGTCTTGTTACTTCTTCAGGTTAGAAATCATCGGTGTGGACATGGACTTACAATCCATCATGCCAAATCTGCGGAGCACATCAACTGCATATTTGATTTGCGAGAGAAAGATCTCACCTGGTTTCTGCCACACCTCTAAGCCCAGAAAATAATGCATAAGACCCAAGTTTTTCATTTCAAATTCTGCTGAAAGCTCCCTCTTAGTCTGAGCTATCAAATTTTTCTCTCCAGTGAGGAACATATTATCCACATATAATACTAAAATAACAGGATGATTCTGTACAATCTTTATATAAAGATTGGGATCTGCTATGCTCGTGGTGAACTCAAGACTCTGTAGAAAGTTGTCAATTCTCCCATACCAAGCTCTCGGAGCTTGCTTCAATCCATACAAGGCTTTCTTGAGTTTGCACACATGGGATTCTTTACCATGGATAATGAACCCTTCAGGCTGTTTGATAAAAACCTTTTGCTCAACTTCACCGTTAAGAAATGTAGTCTTAACATCCATCTGGTGAAGTTTCCAACCAAAAACTGCAACAAGAGAGATAATGGTTCTGATGGAAGTATATCTAGCAACAAGAGCAAAGATCTCGTCATAGTCAATTCCTTCTTTCTGAGAGAAGCCACGAGCCACAAATCTAACCTTGAATTTTTCAACACTGCCATCTGCTGCATGCTTTATTTTATAAAGCCATTTGGAGGTTACCACTGATTTGCCACGAGGTCCTGGGACCACTACCCATACATCATTCTTTAGAATTGAATCATACTCTTCTATCATTGCATCTTTCCACACTTGATGTTTGGAGGCTTCTTCAAAGGTGGAAGGTTCTGAGTCAATCACAAGATTCAATTTAGCTATTAGGCTGGAGTACTTATCTGGTTTCTTGCTTTCTCTGAAAGTGCCTTTAGGTGTTGCATGCTTTTCTGCTTCCTTTAGAATTTCTCGGCACCAGGCTGGTTTCCTTTTAACAGGAGGTTTCTCTAAGGGAAACTCAATAGTATCCCTTGTCGGATCCATTGAAGGCTCTGAGGTCTCCTCCCTCTGCACATCTAGAAGAGGTGAATCTGAAGGTTCAGGAGATGGAGCTTGCTGCTCCTCTGTATCACATGGAAGTTCTTTGGCACGATGAAAAACTGCTTCTTCATGAAAAGTCACGTCTCTGCTAACCTCAGTGAACTTTTTACCTGGGATATAAATTCTGTAAGCCTTTGAGGTTTCACTGTATCCCACAAAAGTTCCTTTCTTTTCGGAGGGATCTAGCTTAGTCCTCTTTTCTTTTGGAATATGAATATAGACTGGACTGCCAAAGATTCTCAAGTGATCAATTGAGGGCTTTATACTGGTGAAAACTTCTTCTGGAGTTTTCTTTTCAAGGGCTTTATGAGGACACCTGTTCTGAATGTAGACTACAGTACTTGTAGCTTCGGCCCAAAGAGATAACGGTAAATTCTGATCATACATCATGGCTCTTGCTGCTTCATAGATCGTTCTGTTCTTTCTTTTTGCAACCCCATTCTGTTGGGGATTATAAGACACAGTCAACTCCCTCTTAATCCCGAAAGCTCGATAGAGTTCATCATACTTGTAGGAGTCAAATTCTTTTCCATTGTCTATTCTGAAAACCCGGATGTGTCTACCTGTCTGATTCTCAACAAGATTTTTGAAATCTGTTGAAAGATTCATCTTTAGTCTTTAAAAAATAAATCCAAGTTTTACGAGAACAATCATCAATAAAAATGATATAGTAAAGACAACTCCAAGCCTTTTGTGCCAAAGCTCTCATGGGTTTATCATCTCGTGAGCTAATGCTTGAACAACTTGACCTGTGATTTTGTAGAGTCCACTCTCATGAGTTCGGATAGTCATGGCAGAGCTCAAATCTCCATTTGAGGGCCGCATGAGAGTCTTCCCTTTGGTGAAGGCTATTGAGTATCCTTTGTTTTCTAATACTGTAACCGGGATTAGATTTTTCTTTAAACCAGGAACATAAATAGTTTCATCAATATGAAATACATTACCTAATTGAAGCTGGAATGAAGCAGATCCAAACCCTTTTATGTTATATGTACCATCATCACCCACTTCTACCTTTATATTGAACTTTTTATCCCGATAGTTTGCAAGATTTTGTTTGAACGCTGTCATGTGTTTGGAGGCATTGCTGTCCATTAACCAAACTTATTCCGACTTGGTTATAGTGCCAGAAAGAGCTGAGATGAGATAATATTCTTGGTGTTGTTCTTGCTCTTTGGTGGCTGCCTTGGTTCTTCTTCTTTGAGGTTCTTGTTGAGGCTCTGCTTCTTTAGTGTCAACTGGGGCATGGAACTTATCTTTTCTTTTCTTCTCTGCTGAGAGGGAGGGTTCATGCAATCTTTTGCATAATGTCCTAGCTCATTGCAGCTAAAACATCTTACTTTAGTTAAATGAGGATGAAGATGAGCTAACTTACCTTGAGGTTTTTTACCTTTGCCTTTAGGTTGAGGAAACTTCTTCCATCTCTTGGCTTTAGCTAAAAGGGCATGATCTCTTACAGTTGAGTGCTCATTTATACTTTTTAGTTTTCTTTCTTCTAAGCAATCATGCTATAATCTCTCGAAGTTAGGTTGAGCTTCTCTTCCGTTGACTGAAGCAAGAAAAGTTCCCCATGACTGAGGGAGCTAGTCAATTGTAGTTTGTACAAGGTTATCATCACCCATGACAACTGCTATTGCTGTAAGCTGATCTCTGGTTTGAGCAATCTTGGAGAAGAAGGCAACGATGGTTTCATTCTTTCCCATGCTTAATGTACGTAGTTGTTTCTTCAATATTCTATTCTGAGTTGGAGCCTTCTTTTCATAGAGATTTGCTAGGGCATCAAAACAATCTTTGGCAGTCCTTAGATGACTAATGATGGGCATCATTCTGTCCTTAACTGAGTAAAAAATAACTCTTTTAGCTTTGGCCTGTCTCTTCTTGTACGCTGCCTTGCTAGTATTTGAGGTGGGTTCTTTTATTACCTTGGTAACCAGCTCATCCAAGTCACTCTCTTCTAGGATGTTGAGTATCCTACACTTCTAAGCATTGAAGTTGGAGGCCCCATCAAGTCTATCTTCAACTTTGACTAAAGAAGAGGCCATGCTGAGTTTTGGATCAGATTATGAAGATGATTTACTGTTGATCTGCAAAACAAACCCTAAGGAATGGATCTACGCAGGCTCAAGTCTGCAATTCTTGATCTCTTTTAACGCCCTAAGCTTTGACACCATTTTAGTATTAGGGAAAAAATGAAAAACAAAAGCTTTTAAAATTTTCTGTTTACTAGATCAACATATAGAAGAAGAGATATAAACAGATTTGGAAACAAACAAGATTTTTGAGTACAAAAATAAACTTATAGCTTACCTCATGATCAATGATAGATGTACCTGTCACATGTGTGGATGTATGCCTCTGAAAATATGCTCAAAAATAGTTTAGGTTCATGGACCAAACCTCTCGGGTTTGATCTCTGTCAATGTGGATTGTGGGACAGTTTTGCCAATGAAATAGACCCTCAAAAATGTTGTAGACAACAAGAACAAACAACAGGACCTCCAAGTAGATAACAACAAAACCCTTAGCGGATAGAACCCTCCACAGAAACAAAAATAACATAGGGATGAACTGAACAACAAGTTTGAAAACGACAGACCCTCCACAAGCAAATCCTCCACTCAAAAAAAGACTAGACAACAAGTGAAAACCCCCCAGGGACCTCAGCTTCAACACGCAACAGCCAGGAGAAGGGTCCGCAACCTTCACACAGCAAAGGAGACAACCCTAAAGGAGGCCGCAACACCTGTACTCAGGTCTGTGGGCCTTGAGAGTAGATCCGACAGCCAAAGAATGGCACCTCTGCTTAGATGACAGGTCCGACAGCACAAGGGATGGCACCTCTGCCCGATTNGGGGGGGGGCTCACAGCTTAGAAGAACAGATCCGACAATCATACATCAGTAGACCCTAAGAAGAAGCTTCCAGCCAACACAAAAATCTTAGATCTGAAACTGATAACCAAAAGAGAGGTCGCACCAACAAAGGAGAGTAGTCACTGAGGTAGCCGCATCAAGGAGAGAGAGGAGAGAGAGTGTGTAATAGAATGCTAGAGGGTAGGGTCTTATTTATAGTTAGGGAGAGGGGTTAGGGCAATTATAATTATAATTAAATATTGACATTTAATTAATATAAATATTAATTAAAATGTTAATTAATATTAATATTAATTATAAAAACCCTAATCACATATAAAATCCCAATCACATAACATAAAATCCCAATCACATAAACCAAGAGGGAAAGCAAAACAAGGGGGTCCCTGTTAAGACAAAGTCAAGGGGGGGTCCATAATGGCAAAACATGTCCACATGAGTCTAATAATGACCTATAAACTTTATCATCACTGCATAAGAGAGTACATCAACAATGAGGTCATGTCAATCTACATAGGCACTCCTAGGTCTCATGGACCATCTCGGGAGAGAGGAAGAGGATCACACATCAACACATCTTGGTATTTCACCAAGATCTACCTGGTCAAAGACCAGGTTACCCTACATATAAACTTTATCACCATTGCATAAGAGTGATACATCAACAATGTGGTCATATCCATCTTCATAGTAATTCCTAGGTCTCATGGACTATATCGGGAGAGAGAGGAAGAGGATCACACATCAACACATCTTTGGTATTTCACTAAGATCTACTTGGTCAAAGACTGGTTACTGGCCAAATATATCCAAATCTCTATATCATTACTCCATGGTCTTATCCTACCAAGGCATAAGACTAAAGATCAACCCATGACATAAGGTTCCCTGATCACATCCAAGAGTCTGGTAGAACACATCTAGGACTTATATCAAATCTACCACTGAACACATCCAAGGATCAATCCAAGCAATGTGGCAAGGATTCCCGAAATACATCCAACCCTATAAATACATCTAGGATTCCCATCGCTGGGGTCCAAGACTACCACCTTCAACATATCCTGTGGGCCCTCACAAGGGTCTTTTCCATGGCTCTCAATGCTTGGTCTCATACCAAGAAACTTTGAGTGTACTGGGGCCCTAGTCCATAACTAGGGTCTTAATCCATCCTCCAAGGAGAATGACTCGCAAATTGCACTAATTCTCAATGCAGATCAAAAGGATTTGAGTGTAAATTGCGGATCTGTGATGGACTCCCTTGTTGGCTCTGCTTGCTGGCTCTGTCATCCTCTTTCTTGGATGGCCATGACCTCTGCATTGAGAAGTGTCTGCCATTCTCCTTCACAATCTCACAGAAAGAAGATGCTAGGGTTCAAAACTAATCCATAGAAATGTAGAACCAGTGAGTTTGGATAGGCAAATCTGACTTATATATATATGACATTTTCATATTGCAGATTTTGTACCTAGCGATATTGCAAATATTAAACATTAAAATGTCTGTATTGGTGTTTTCTCGTTTACAATTGGGAAAATGAAGAATATAAAACATGAAACCAATCCATTCTTTGACCAAAAGGACACATATGGTTGAGCGTTATATTGTTGACAACAATGCTCTCTGGATGAGGCTAGGATATTGTCGACTACAGTGACACTTGAAATAGTGTAGAAATCGTGCCCAAAAATAAAACTTTGCAGCCCTCAGGGCAACACCTCTAGAGGAAAGTCTCCAAAAACTATGGTTGAAAATATCTGAAATAGATCAACGAAAGGGCAATGTAAAACTTTGGTTCTGCAGTCACAAATAACAACAATCCCCTTAGCCAATAACCTCAGATCTGCTATTGAAAATTCCTGAAATAAAATCAACAAAGAAACCCTAATGCTGGGTGCATTGTTTTATGGCAAACTCTGTTCTCAAAGTATACCAGCATGAACAACTAAGAAGAAAACCCTAACCAATAGTGAAATAGGTAGTGAAATGTTCACACTAGCTCTGATACGATGTTGAGATCATAAGGGAAACGAGGGGATCGAATTAAACCACACAATTGGCCCAAAAACTTGTGAAAGTAAAAGAGAAAACATCACTAAACAAGTGCGCTAGAGCTGTCCAAAAGATGCAGTAGAGAGAGAAAACACATCCATCGAACAAGAGAATGCCAAAGATGTAGTGCTCATAGGCTTAATCGCACGATCAAAATTATGTTGTTGGGTAACGAATGTTCGCATGATCAAACAAGATGATTTTACAGATGAAGTTTGAGTTCTGTATTTATACACAACTCAAGTAGGGTGCTCTCTCAAGAGGGGTAATGACCCACATAAGTAGGGTGCATTCTCCAAGAGGGTTTTGGAGCTTACATATCAAAGTTACTATGTTGGCCTTAACCATAACTTAGTATTACAATAAATGATGGTCTTAGCCATACTTAATGCTCAACAAAATGCATTAATGACACAATATGAGATGGTCACAGCCACATGTGAAGATTGCACCTCTCTCAACAATTTTTTTTTGGAAAATGCATCTTATATTTCATTAATGAACAAAAGAGAGTACATCATACAAATTACATCAATATGTGAAAATATAGGTATGCAAGATGCCCCTGCTTGCATAGGTGGGGAGTGCCAACATATGTGCATTGGCTCCAACTATCTTTTATGAAGATTCCAATTTTGGATGAAAATTGGTTTACTAGATCTGATTTGAAAACTTAAATGACACCAATTCATGTGGCATAGGTTTGACATTAAATGCATCGCTGCATCGTTGCTTCTGCAAAAAGGAGATGCCATTCAACCATATGGTGACTCATGCTTCTACTTGCTTCATTGATCATCTAGTGGTCGCCACAAATGGCCCCTTTGAAGGGGGATGACAAATAGAATGGAGTACTTGGTAACCCAATCCTAAACAGAATGGTGTACTTGGCAATCCAATCCTAAAGGGTTTCAATGACCTTGAAATCCTACAAAAAAGATTTAAGTGTTTCTTCTTTTTGACATGATGCACATGAGCAATTAGAGAAGCAAGATATGATGTAGCTGTTGTTTTTCTTCATATGAGATATGATCGATATATTATTACAATGATGAGTGTTCCATATACAGGGAACATATGGTGACCATCCATGAAAGGATGTGTCCCTTGAATATTCAATAACTATTTNTATCATTACTTATTATATATGATATTTAATAATCAATAATTATATTATTAATTATTATTCTAAGAGAATGTCTTCCCGATGTTGTCCAAACATCAACACTCCCTCTCAATGAGGGAGACATTCTGCATCATGCCAAACTTGTCTTTGAAGTATACAAACTTCACCCTAGACTCATGATACTTGTCTGTTAGTCTTGGGAGACGTCTCTCTCCCACCTGAATTGAGGAGAAACTCCTTCCGCGACTCTCCCTTTGAGCCAATTAACTCTCTCTAAGATCAAGCTCACTCTGGGTTCGCATGTAATAACATATAGCATATTGAGTCTTTATTATTCCTTGTCAAATCACAATGACTAGGACAAAGACCACACCAGGATCTTTCACCACAAGTACACACCTGTGAGTGAATGGCAGCCTGATGCTAACTGACACGTGGAAAGCACTTCAAGCACCTCGAGTCCATATTATTCCTTGTCATGATCAAGGAAGGACTACGTTTGGGCCCATTTACCACAAGTGCACCTTTATGATAAATGTATCCTATCTCCCATGGTCTCCGGCCCAATCTAGGAGAAGTTACGCCCAATGCTGAAACATCAACACTCCCTCTTAGCTAGGGAGGTATCTTTCCATAGTAGTACACAATTACTGCCTAGAGACACACAGTCTGTGCCAGTGGTACACAACCACCATAGTAGCAAAAGGTTTGTCACACATGGCGCTCCCATGTGGACTTCTAGAGGCTACACCCTCTAGAAACACTAGGGTCAACTCCCATAGTGTGTGATGTCAAGGGTCAACTCCCTTTNCACATGGGACATTGGGCTTTAAGCCCAAATGCACTTATCCATTCTCGAATAAGCGTCCCACTTATTCCTTCTTGAATAAGTGTCCTCACAGATCAACTCAACTCAATTCACAGAAGAGTACGATTTGGAGAATGTTTGTCACACATGGCACTCCCATGTGGACTTTTAGAGGCTACACCCTCTAGATATACTAGGGTCAACTCCCATAGTGTGTGACGTCAAGGGTCAACTCCCTTGACATGTCCTCATGTGCTCTCCACATGGGATGTGTCCTCATGTGCTCTCCAGAAGGGATGTTGGGCTTATAATAAGCCCAAACACACTTATCCCTTCTCAGATAAGTGTCATCAAAGATCAACTCAACTCAGTCACAGAGGAGTACAATTTGGAGAATGTCTCAGGAAGCTGCAAACATCAACACTCCCTCTCAGCGAGGGAGGCATTCTTTGCCACACCAAGTCTGTCACGGAAGTACTTGAACTTCGTCTCGGTTTGGTAAGAACATCAACAACCTGCTCATCTGTAGGAAGGTACAGCACTAGAACTTCATTTCTTTGCACCATGTCTCGAATGTAATGGTACTTGATCTCAATGTGGTTCGATTTGTCATGAAACACTAGATTCTCTGAGATCTTCACACAACTTTGGTTACCATAATGAATAATGGTGGAATCCAGCACATGTTCGGATAAATCTGCAAGGAGCTTGTGAAGCCACACTACTTGACGAACTGACATACTTAATGCAATGTACTGTGTTTTTGCTGTGCTCAAAGCCACATAAGTCTGTTTCCTGCTACACCAGGAAACCATGGAATATCCGAAAGTGAAGCAACAACCGAAGGTTCTCTTTCTGTCCACTGTGCTCCCTGCCCAATCGGAGTCAATATATTCTTGCCATATCATATCAATATTGGAAGTATATCTCAGACCATGTCCAACTGTGCCTCGCAGGTATCTCAACACATGCTTCGCAACAATCTAGTGTGTCTATCTCGATTGACTCATAAACTGGCTAAGTGCACTCACTACATAGCAAATATTTGGTCTGGTGTTAACCAGATACATCAATTATCCAATCAACTGTCTGTATAGAGTCAGATCAATTTCGTCAGAATCAGAAGAAGACACACTTAGTTTCTTCAGATTCGTCACCATTGGTGTAGCCATGTGCTTCAAGTTCAACATCCCAAACTTCTTCAATATCTTAACTGTGTACCTCCCCTGACTCAGGAAGATCTCATCAGTTCTCTGGCACACCTCTAGTCTCAAGAAGTAGTGCATCATACCAAGGTCCTTCATCTCAAACTTAGAGGCCAACGCATACTTGCATTCAACAATAAGGCTCTCTGTATCGGTGAGGAATAAATCATCAACA
>SNQJ01S0075076.1:20989-31249 GCA_010110895.2 Picea sitchensis
GGACTTCTAGAGGCTACACCCTCTAGATATACTAGGGTCAACTCCCATAGTGTGTGACGTCAAGGGTCAACTCCCTTGACATGTCCTCATGTGCTCTCCACATGGGATGTGTCCTCATGTGCTCTCCAGAAGGGATGTTGGGCTATAAGCCCAAACACACTTATCCCTTCTCAGATAAGTGTCATCAAAGATCAACTCAACTTAGTCACAGAGGAGTACGATTTGGAGAATGTCTCAGGAAGCTGCAAACATCAACACTCCCTCTCAGCGAGGAAGGCATTCTTTGCCACACCAAGTCTATCACGGAAGTACTTGAACTTCGTCCCGGTTTGGTAAGAACATCAACAACCTTCTCATTTGTAGGAAGGTACAGCACTAGAACTTCATTTCTCTGCACCATGTCTCGAATGTAATGGTACTTGATCTCAATGTGGTTCGATTTGTCATGAAACACTAGATTCTCTGAGATCTTCACACAACTTTGGTTACCATAATGAATAATGGTGGAATCCAACACATGTTCGGATAAATCTGCAAGGAGCTTGCGAAGCCACACTACTTCACGGACTGACATACTTAATGCAATGTACTATGTTTCTGCTGTGCTCAAAGCCACATAAGTCTGTTTCCTGCTACACCAGGAAACCATGGAATATCCGAAAGTGAAGCAACAACCGAAGGTTCTCTTTCTGTCCACTGTGCTCCCTGCCCAATCAGAGTCAATATATTCTTGCCATATCATATCAATACTGGAAGTATATCTCAGACCATGTCCAACTGTGCCTCGCAGGTATCTCAACACATGCTTCGCAACAATCTAGTGTGTCTATCTCGGTTGACTCATAAACTGGCTAAGTGCACTCACTACATAACACATATTTGGTCTGGTGTTAACCAGATACATCAATTATCCAATCAACTGTCTGTATAGAGTCGGATCAATTTCGTCAGAATCAGAAGAAGACACACTTAGTTTCTTCAGATTCGTCACCATTGGTGTAGCCATGTGCTTCAAGTTCAACATCCCAAACTTCTTCAATATCTTAACTGTGTACTTCCCCTGACTCAGGAAGATCTCATCAGTTCTCTGCCACACCTCTAGTCTCAAGAAGTAGTGCATCATACCAAGGTCCTTCATCTCAAACTTAGAGGCCAACGCATACTTGCATTCAACAATAAGGCTCTTTGTATCGGTGAGGAATAAATCATCAACGTAGAGGACCAAAATCAGGGACTCACCATTAACAATGTTGTAGTACAGACTGGGATCGACAACGCTTTTGCTGAAGCTCGAAAAATCATCAAGTGTCCATCAATCCTCGCATACCAAGCTCGAGGTGGTTGCTTGAGTCCATACAAGGCCTTATTCAACCTGCACACATGAGACTCCTTCTCATGTATCACGAAACCATATGGCTGCTCGATGTATACTTCTTCCTCAATATCTCCATTGAGAAAGGTTGTCTTTACATCCATTTGATTTACTTTCCAACCCATGGATGTTGTAGGGGAAATAATCATCCGGATAGAAGTGTATCGAGCAACAAGAACAAATGTCTCCTCATAATCTATTCCCTCCATTTGAGAGAATCCTCTAGCAACAAATATCATTTTGTGCCTCTCGATGCTCCCATCAACAATGTGTTTGATCTTGTAGATCCATTTGGAAGTCAGTACAAACTTCCCCTCAGGTCTCGGAACAATATCCCACACATCATTCTTCATGAGGGATTGATACTCCTCTATCATGACATCTTTCCATATTGGATGACTAGTTGCCTCCTCATAACATAAAGGCTCAAAATGAATGATATGGCTCATATCTGCGGCATAGCATGAATATCTCTAAGGTCTCTTTCTCACTCGGAAGGTACCACAAGGAGTTGCATGTCCTTTTGTCTTCTGCAGAGTTTGACGATTCCATGTAGGTATCTTCTGACCTACTGCAATATCTCTAGGAACATCAACTGGAGCTACAAGATCAACAAGATCAATTGGATCAATAAGCTCAACTGTTTCCCTCTGAATTGTTGGAGGGTGAGAGGGAGAAGGCACCATCTCTTCCTGTGTCTCACTATTAATCTCCATGTGAGATCCTCTAGATCTCTTGAAGGCTACCTCCTCCTCAAAGGTAACATCTCTTCTCACCTCAGTCTAACTCTGACCGGGGATGTAGATTAGATATGCCTTCGAAGACTCACTGTACCCCACAAATGTACCCTTTCTTTCTGAAGGGTTTAGCTTTGTCCTTTTCTCCTTGGGTACATGAATGTATAATGGACACCCAAAATATCCTGAAGTATCCAACCTTAGGCTTCACTACGGTGAAGGCCTCCTCGGGAGTCGTGTTCCTCAAAATCTTATGAGGACTTATGTTCTGAACATACATTGTAGTCATGGATGTAGTTTATATGCACAAGACTTGAGCTAGTTTATCCTACAAGGGGTGGCTAGTCTCTTGGGGCTGATCAAGCTAAGTCATCTTGGACCATATTTGACATACAGAGGTTTCCTCATGAAACCAATTTCTAAGACATATCAAGGTTCCCTCATGGAACCCATGTCTCATAAGACATATCGAGGTTTCCTCATGAAATCATTGTCTTGGTTCCTTCATCTGACCGTCTGAGGCATGTCTTGAGGAGGTCTGCTATTCGCACATGCCTGAGGTACCGCCAACATCTCCGTTGTAAGGTCCGCTATTCGCACATGCCCGAGTTCAGATAAGCAATAGGTGTATGGTAATGGTAACTCGAGGTCACCAGTAACATTTACCTTTGCTGCAAATCTAACACTTTGAATGCCAATGAGGCGATTTATGTTTCTCAATTTCTGGTACATCACCAGAAGAAAACTATTGGTCATAACATTCGACCATTCGTCGCTCCATATTTCGATGTCGCTGGATGCAACATCACGCTTCCATAGCATCCGCTCTTTCTTTCGGCAACACAGCCAAATCCATGATGACCACGCTCTGCTTTTTCAGATTCTGGCTCGACTTCGGCATCGATAGAGATTATCCTTTATCCACCACCATTATGACAAAGTATGCCAATAAGAAAACCAGAGGAGCGTTCATCGCAACAGTGTTTGCCATGCAAGGCTTCGAGATTCTCGCTGGCGGTGTCGTGGCCATTATTGTCTCTGCAAGATTCAAGAGCAAGTACGACCACCCTGCATACCAGGTTGATCCTCCAGGTTTGACTGCCCATGCAACCGATTATGTATGGCAAATCATTCTCATGTTTGGAGCTATTATTGCTGCGTTGACATACCACTAGCAGTGGGGATTGAGAATGCCTGAAACCGTTGCTACACGGCGCTGATAGAAAGAAACGTAAAGCAAGCTGCGACCGGCATGTCTAAGGTCTTCAGGTAGAGATTGAAGCAAACAAATTGGTTGTAAGGAATGAGCTGAGCTTTGGCTTATTTTCCAAAGAGTTTGCTAGGCGACACGGGTGGCATCTGGCGGGAACAACAAGCACATGGTTTCTGTTCGACATCGCGTTTTATAACCATAATCTTTTTCAAAAGGACATCATCACGACCGTCGGATGGCTTCCTGCGGCCAAAACAATGAACACCATCGATGAAGTTTATTGAATAGCAAGAGCACAAAAGAATATCGCTTTGGGTTCCACAGTTCTAGGCTACTGGTTCACAGTCGCCTTCGTTGACCACATGGGAGTGATTTAGTTTGAGCTCGACGATATCATAAGCACCTAGCATAGCCGACATACTGCCCATGCTGTGTCCAATTATGGTTATGCTAAGCTCTTCTCCTTTGTATCCAATAGGCTAGGTCTGACCAACAACTCTCTCATTTTCCTGAGCCCTCCCGTGAGGGAGTCAAGCATAGTCCTGCTTTGATACCATGTTGTTTTTCTTCATATGAGATATAATCGATATATTATTACAATGATGAGTGTTCCATATATAGGGAACATATGGTGACCATCCATGAAAGGATGATATGAGATATAATCGACATATTATTACAATGATGAGTGTTCCATATATATAGAACATATGGTGACCATCCATGAAAGGATGGCCCTTGAATAATCAGACAATTATTTATTATTATCATTACTATTATATATATATTTAATAATCAAATAATTATATTACACTATTATTCTAAGAGAATGTCTTCGATGTTGTCCAAACATCAACAATAGCTTGTGTTTAATGGTTAGCTTGTAATTTAGCACCAATCACCCCAACATCCTAGCATTAAAATATGAGTGAATTTTCTAGCTATTGTTAAACCTTCGATGCCATCTAATGACGTTTTCTTAAACAAACCATGTTTTCTTGAGTCAATCTGATAGTGAAAAGTTTTGCTGGGTTGAACATAGAGTTCTTTTTATGGTAGTTGAAGAAAGATGATCCATATGACCTTTTCTAATTTATCCATATTGATATCTATGCATCCAATTTTAGTTTGAAGGAGCTAGCATCTAGAATATTTTTCTAGAGTGCCATATAAGTTTGTTTGTCAACTACTTGGAGTTATTGGGCCCAGTTAATGGCTCCCAATTGTAACAAATTGCTTGAATACTTGTCCCACAAATCACCCCATGTTTGGAAGCCTTTCTTGTCTAACCTCTTACTTGTGAAAGAAGAGAGTAAACCAAGTTGCCCCTTGTTCATTGGAAATGTCCAAATTGATTCTTCAACCTACTCCCATCCAACTTCTAGGGCCTTCCAAATGTCATTGTATCTTAGTTCTTACTATGCTTAAAATGCCATAAATGCCAGAAAATGCATATTGGACCATTTATAGAAACTTTGATCTCTTTTTTCTTAAAATATGAGCTTGATTTCTGCTATTGTAAGTTTTTTTTACTTCGGGGGTCGCCGTGCCCGTGTCCGACACTCGTATTTTCGTGTCCTACGTGTCCCGTGTCCACGTGTCTGGTGACTTAGCTTTTAACTTAGATTCTAGATGCATAATTAAAATTGAACAGTAAAAACCATAGAGAATAACCAACATGCATTTTCACACCGTATATACCAAAGGGAAACCCTATACAGGGAGAAAAACCCCAACAAACAAACTTCCTTTATTGCAAAGATAATAATAATAATAATAATCTATTTTTAAGGTCACAGTCAAGCCACACCAAATTTGTGTATGAGACCCCCTTGTTTGTTTGACAAGGGACCCCCTCCGCCCAGAGATTTGACTGGTAAAGTCTACGGAGGTATACATACCCTACCCCCTCTGGATTTGAACTCGTGATCTCTTAGGAGGAAACACATGTTCTTAACCATTAGGCCCACTCAGGCTGTATGGCCACTTACAAAATATCCACCATGAAAACTCTGCTCTTAAAGAGCTTGTCAATGACTCTAACCTGACTGTAGACTACGGGGAGACTATGCTGTTATAAGCCCCTGTTATAGACCAGCATTGAAGGTGTAACTCGCTGCCTTCTTGGACTGATATGCTGCCCTTTAATGGACTGATACTGCTGCATGTTATTGGACTGATAGACAACCCTAAAATGGACTAATACTGTGCCCTATTGTGGACTTTATAGCAGCCTCCTGTGGACTGTTATAGCAGCCTCCTGTGGACTGATATTAGTTACTGTTATGAACTATTATAAGCCTCTTTTCTGGACTGATATACATGCTCTTTGCTCGACTGATACGCTGGCACACTTAGACTGCAACGTAGTCACTCACTCCTTACCCACACGCTGCAATACATTGTGTAGATAATGGGGGTTAACTGCTGTCTTTAAAGGAGGAAGAGAGGGCTCGAAATAGAAGCTTGAATGCATGCTTGTCATAACTCAGCTTTACACACTTGAGTTCAAATTTAGAACTTGACTTTACACTTCAGTTAAGAGTACAACTCACCCTTGTGACTTGGCAATGCATGCAAACTAACTCAGCATGCACATGTCATGCATGCATGCAATAGATGTCATGCATGCAACATGCAACTAGACATGCATGCAACAAAAACTTGACAACTTTGACTTTGACCTGGACATGCAATTTTGACTTTTACAACTCAACCTTGACATTCAACTCGACTCTTTACATAGCAATTCGAATTTCTTCATGGTGGATAGTGTAACACATGCCAACGCACTAGATCAATAATTTACATCATTTGCAATACAAGGAAGATTGTTTGTTTCTAGCTCATAGGAATTTTACGTTCAACCTAACTTTTGCTAGATGCCTTGATTTTTGCTCATGGCTCACAAGGCTTGACTAGGCTCACAGAGGTTGTACATTCCCCCTGACTTTTGCACTAGTTTGTCTGTGCTCACAAAGGTTGTACGTTCCCCCTGACTTTTGCACTAGTCTGTCTATGCTCACAGAGGTTGTATGTTCCCCCTGACTTTTGCATTAGACTGTCTATGCTCACAGAGGTTGTATGTTTCCCCTGACTTTTGTCTATGCTCACAGAGGTTGTATGTTTCCCCTGACTTTTGCATTAGACTTACATCTTCACTTTTGTCTTCGACTTACAAGGCTTCTACCTTTGCCTTGGCTTGACTCACAAGATCATATAGCATCTTGTTCGTCCGGACTTTTGGTTTGACTCACAGAGGTTGTACGTTCCCCCTGGCTTTTGTCAATACCTTACAAGACTAGTTGATTCTCCAAATCTCCCTGGCTAGCCTCAGGGTGGCCCATATGGCCTCTCATTGGAGAATGACTGCCGATGTTGCCAAATTTAACATTTTTTGGCCCCTTGTACAAGGAAAAGTTTCTACAGAAACATTTTCCTTGAGAATGAG
This sequence comes from Picea sitchensis, assembly GCA_010110895.2. Taxonomy (NCBI): domain Eukaryota; kingdom Viridiplantae; phylum Streptophyta; class Pinopsida; order Pinales; family Pinaceae; genus Picea; species Picea sitchensis. Next base: position 27,763 of record SNQJ01S0075076.1, read on the forward strand.
ATCACTTGTTATCAAAGAACTCTCTCTCTCCAATAAATAATATCCCTATAAATCCATGCCTTGCTTTACTTCTCCCTATGATAATCTCCCTTTTATTAGAAAAAAAGGTGTCGCTTGTTGCCCTTCTTCTTGCAATAAAATATTTTTTCCAACAAAGTAAATATGTTCTAAAAATAAGATAGTCTCTTCAAGAAATAAGAGTGTTCATTGCATGCATTATAAACTTCTTTGAGGTGAAATAGTTGAATAATTTCAGTCTAGATATATAATACTTGTTAGGGTGTCATGTAAGCTTCAACCAAGGAAGATTTACCTTGGAGAGGCATTGCGAAGGTTTTATTTTGTTTGTTTTGTTATATTTTTTTTAACTTTTTACTCTTTTTTTTTCATAATTTTGGGTTAGAACTTCTAAATCCTCTATTCTTCACAGAGATGTCCCCTAATTTTTCTATTGGATGCTTTGAGATATTGTAGGTGTATTAGGTGTCACGAATGTCTTGGTTCATACATGGAATGTTGGGGATATCTTGGTGGATCACTAGTGTTCTCTGATATCTTTGGATCTATCTCCGTTCCTAGAGACACATCCTTGTAATGGAAATGTGATACAATCTTGATAGCTTTGTTTATTTGCTTGATAGGAATAGAAGTGTCTATAAACACAAACGTTTACAAAGAAAGCTTTGGATTTGGAATTAATTCATTGTGCTGATATCACCCTTACAAATGGGAAGCACTGCTTAGCACTTTTCTCCATAATGCATAATTTATGTTTACATTAACAATGGACTTGTAGTTAGGGAAAATCTATTCTAAGTAGAATAATTCCTATAAAGCTTGGGAATGTCCTCAAGGTGAAGGTATTCTAAGTAGAATAATTCCTGTCAATATTGGAAATAAACCTCAAGGTTAGCAAGGTTATACTTAAAGAGATGCGAATGATTGAAGAGTTTGACATTTTACTAAACAATGCAGATTGTCCCCTTGATGAATAGGTCATGCCTACTGAAGTCTTGATTTGGATTTTAAGAACACATTTGTGACTTTATGTGCATTTTTCAAGTTGCAATTTTATTTGCTTATCTTTGCAGAGTAAAAAAATGTCAAAATGTCCATGATTTGAAAGGAATTTGACAATCACTTGTTTTTTGCATAGCTGGTGCTTTGTTTAGATCATAATTATTGAAATAAATAAATTGAGAAAAAATATGGTATTGGTAAGGAAGTTATAAATAAGTTTATGTGATTAGTCCATTTTCTAATGTTTTTTTGGCATTGTATTGCAGACAACTCTTCTCAACCATATTTTGACTGCGGAACATGGAAAGCGAATTGCTGTTATAGAAAATGAGGTATGAGGAATATTGAAAAGTTGAACTATCTTGAGTTTTATAGGAGAAGTAAAATTTGAGTCATCTTCATTGTACTTGAATTTTAACATGGATCTGTATATTCTAGTTAAAATTTTAAGGGGACGAGAATATTTTTTCACTTATTAATACAATCTACGATCTACGTTAGAGTGGACCTTGTAGGCACCAAATAATTTATTTAGGAGTGAGCATACAAGATGTTAGTAATTGTTAGGTTTGAGATGTTAACAATTTTTAATTTTTGAGAGTTCGTATGATGAATTTGTATGTTTCTTTGTTGGAAGGTAAATCCTTGGATACTAGTATAAACAACACATTATACCACAACATTCTCTAGTTTTATTAGATAGGATTGAAACCTTTTTTGTGCCATACAAAGAGCATATCTCAAATGCGAATCTCTTGCTATTTTGACTATGATATGATAGTTTTGCTACCTTTCTATAGAGTCTTGATTCTATTATTGTAATTGCTTCAATTGGGATCAGTGAGTTCTCATGTTTGTTAATTGCTTTGGGATTTCATGATTTAAGTGTGTTGCAAAATTCCTGCTTTTTGAATTGTTGGTTGTGGTACAAAGTCCTTGAAGAGAAATCAAAATGCACTTAGTGTTATTGATAGGTTTGATCAATGTACAAAAATCGTTTCGGTGAAAAAATCAACGGGGTCCAGAAAACATCGTTTCGTAAAAATCGACAAAACATCAACAATATATCGACAAACTTAAAAAAATACAAAAATATTCATTTTTTAAAAATTTTGAAACATTTAAAGCAACAATAGCATCAAATAGCCAGATTGCCACATGAATATGGAAAGAAAACTAATATATAAGATATATGAGATGTCTAGTGATACATCACACATAAAAAATGAATCATGTCCTGATTCCTGAGTCATCAAAAAATATAATAAATGTATCTCATGATCGTCATCATGACTCATGAGTCATCTACAATGAAATCAAGTAAATAAACTATCCATTCCCTCTACCCCTGTTAGGGGCAAAGGTAATCGCTGTAGAAAGTGCTTTTTCTTTAGCACTAGGAATAGGTGCCCTTGAGGCATGTGCGCCTCGTACTGGAGTCAAATGTCCTCTAGAAGAACTAGAAGACCCTCGAGACAGATGTCCCCTAGAAGAAGGTACTGTTAGAGGAGGTAGACTGCTAGTGCTACCACTGGGCCTATTTTCCTCTAACTGTGACTGTGGCTTTGCTGGTGGCACACTTGCAGACTCGGCGTGAAACTGAATATCCTTTGGAACATCCTGATCCAAGTCCTCAGAGATACCATGATCATCACCACTATCCTCTAGCCAATCAAGGGCAGTGTCAATAAAAGGTTCCTCAACGTCCACCCTCCATGCAACAGTGGTGTAGTAGACGTTTTGGCCAAAAACTCGCGATTTATTGCCGATTTTTGTAACAGAGGGTTTGATCCCCTTGATAACTCAAGCCAAACAAATGGAAGCAACATACAATATTATAGTTGGAAAAATCATGCAAGATATAGTATATGAACATTGANCGTTTTGGCCAAAAACTCGCGATTTATTGCCGATTTTTGTAACAGAGGGTTTGATCCCCTTGATAACTCAAGCCAAACAAATGGAAGCAACATACAATATTATAGTTGGAAAAATCATGCAAGATATAGTATATGAACATTGATCCTAGGTTTGCATGAGAAGCCTTTGTCAGTTTGCAATGCCTCCTCGATCTTCTTCCATCACATAATTCAATTGATTTAATTGCCAAGTTAGTCAAGCCACTCGAATTACTTTGACCATTTTAATATAGTTTGTATATGTAGTGACTAATTAAACATATTACCTATCATAGATCACCTTTTAGTTGTTTTGCAAGGTTGATAAGCTGGACATTTCCCTTGAATTAAATCCACTAGCTAAAGTTGAAATTATAAGTAAGACACGAGGATTGATAAGAGATTCTACCCAATAAGCATGATAAAAACCTAATACCCAAGAATATAGTGTTGAAATAATGTAACTGCGAAGAGCATTCTTATTATTATTGGATTAAATCCCCATTGCGGATTAATCATGTCATTATTATTATTATTGTTATTGGATTAATCCCCATTGTGGATTAATC